>JAJTUV010000134.1:1955000-2254975 GCA_021653895.1 Mastomys natalensis
ATGTCCGAGGAGCAAAAGGATTTGGTTCTTCAGATGATCCTTGGGTCCAGGCGATAAAAGCTGAAAGACTTGAATTAGTTTTAAGAATAAACGGAAAAAAAGATTACAGGGCTTCTGGATACAGGAGCGAGATCTGTAATAACTTCTATCATTGGCCTGGATCTTGGCCTAAAACAACTACCATTACTAAATTACAGGTCAAAGTCAGAGTCCTGAGTAACAGCAGTGATCTCTTACATAGGGAGATGAGGAAGGCCAAGGATGTTTTAAACCTTACATTGTTTTAATTTGCCTGTTAATTTATGGGGAAGAGATATAATGAAGGACATGGGAGTCTTTGTATACTGTCCAAATAACAAAGTTACACACCTAATGTTTGATTGTGGTTATTTGCCTAATCAAGGGTTGGGAGAGCAAAATCAGGGAGAACTGGAGCCCATTGTAGTTACCCCTAGAAAAGGAAAAACAGGTGTAGGGTATTTTTAATGGAGACCATTGACAAGTCAGGACTCCATGTGGGTAAGATTACTTGGAAAAGTGATGGTCCTGTATATGTGGATCAATGGTCTCTTCAGAAAAAATTCTGGCCATTGACAGCTAGTGCAGGAGCCTAGCTTCTAATTCCCCCTTCTAATTCTCCCTTAAAACTATATTTGTTATTAAGAAAAAAGTCAGGCAAGTGGAGATTATTGCAAGACTTACGAAAGATTAATGAAACTATTAAACTTTTGGGAGCATTACAACCTGGCTTACCTACTGGCGCTGCCATTCCAAAAAATACATACAAAAATTATCATAGATTTAAAAGATTGTTTTTATCCTATTCCTTTGCATCCTGATAATTGTAAAAGGTTTGCATTTAGTGTAATTTTAAAGAACCCATGAAGTGATATCATTGGAAAGTTTTGCCTCAAGGAATGGCCAAACTTTCCCCAAGGAATAGCTCTATCTTATGTCAAAAATTTATTGCTGCTTCATTACAAGAGGTTAGAACTTGAATCCTTCTGTGTATATTATTATATGGATAATATTTTATTAGCTGAGCCCTCTGAAGGAGTTTTACTACAACCTTTGCTCTTATACAACAAGCTTTAAAATCTTGGGAACTAATTGTTGCTCCAGAAAAAATTCAAAGACAATATCCTTTTCAATATTTGGAACATCAGTTATATCCTAAACAGATTGTGGCACAGAAAATTCAGATAATAAAAGATAACTTACTTACTTTAAATGATTTTCAAAAGCTATTAGGAGATGTTAATTGGCTAAGACATCATCTTAAGCTTACCACAGGAGAACTTAAACCTCAGTTCAATATTCTCAAGGGGGACACAAATCCTAATTCCCCTAGACAATCACCTGACAAGAGATGAGAGTTTAGCAGAAAGTAGCGGAATCTTTCTTCATCTCCAAGCTTTAACACACTGTTATGAAGCTGTTGCTATGTTAATACAGAGTTGTAGGATAGAATCATGAAAGTATTTTGGGAAAGATCCTGATGAAATATTTATTCCTTATTCCAAACAGCAATTAAATTGGTTATTTCAGAATACTGATATTTGGTCTATTGCATGTGCAACTTTTCAGGCAAAATTGATAATCATTATCCAAAAGACAAGTTGTTACAGTTTTCCTCTATGCATGCTTTTGTATTTCCTGTAAATTTACGTATGCAGCCCATAGAGAATGTGCTTACTGTATTTACAGATGGCTCATCTAATGGAAGGCAGCATATATTCACACAAATAGTTGAATTACATGCTATAGCCACTGTTTTTGAAATGTTGAAAAATCAAGCTTTTAATTTGTATACTGATAGCCAATATATAGCTCATGGTTTGCAATTGCTTGAAACTGTTCATTTTTTTAGATACTGCTAATTCTCAAATCTTGTAATTATTTACTCAAATACAACTCAATTTAAGAGAACACACAGTTTCTTACTTTATAGGACATTTAAGAGCTCATTCTGGATTGCCCGGACCCCTTAGTGAGGGCAATGCCACAGCAGATTTGCATACCAGGAAGGCTATAGGCCGTACACAGGAACAGTTAGCAAACAATCTCATTCTTTTCATCATCAAAATAGTAATAGCTTGAGACAACAATTTGGTATTTCTAGAGAATGTGCACGTCAAATTGTATCAACTTGTCCTCAGTTTCTTCCTATACCACATAATGGTGTTAATCCTCAAGGACTTGTGCCTAATCAATTATGGCAAATGGATGTTACTCATATTTCTGATTTTGGAAAATTTAAATATGTTCATGTGACTATTGACACCTTCTCAGACTTTCTTGTTGCAACTGCTTTAACAGGAGAAGCAACTAAAAATATAATTAGTCATTGCCTGTGTTGTTTTCTTTGCTGGGTATTCCAAATCAGAAAATGACAGATAATGGAACTGGCTATTGCAATCAAGCATTTGAGACTCTGTTGACAATTTAGTATTACTGGAATTCCTTATAATCCTCAAAGACGAGATATAGTGGAACAGGCTCATGGAACGTTAAAACAATATCTTCATAAAATAAAAAGGGAGAAATTATAGCCTTATAACACACAAACTATTTAAATCATGCTTTTTATTTAAAAAAAATTTTTTTTTGAACCTAAAGAAAAACTCTGCAGTCGGGTTCTTTATTTCTCTTTTGTACACTAGGCCATGAATTCATATGGAATGGGCTCCAGTAGCTCGGGCTCTTTCCCGTTAGTCCTCACAAAGTGTGCTTCTCTGGGTGGTGCAGGCTGGCGATTCAGCTGAACCCAGGTGCCCTTCTCTTTGGCTTCCTTTTTCTTCTGATCGTTCTCCTTCACCTGCTTCAGGAAGCTGTCTCTGCTCTTCCAGTGCTTGATGTGCTCAATCCGCACATTGATCCTCTTGGCCAGAATCTTGCCCTTAATTTGCTTGTTTACAATGATGCTCTCGGCATGCTGGGTGACACTGTAGACTCTTCCGGTTTTGCTGAGGTAACACTTATGGGGCATTCCTTTTTGAACAGTACCCATTCCCTTGATGTCTACAGTATCACCCTTCTTATAGATTCACATGTATGTGGCCAAAGGAACAACTTCATGTTTCCTAAAAGGCCTAGAGAACATATACCAAGTCTCTCCTCTTTCCCTTTGTGTTCGTCATTTTGGCGAGTTAACTAGAAGATGGCTGCCGCAGCCGAAAGCTTATTTTAAATTTTTAAAATTTGGATGTTCATGGGTGTTCGTGGCTGAGCGTTTTTGGCACCCTCACACCTCCACTGTATATGCTTCAGTGAAATGGACGGATCCTATGACAGGCAAATGGCATGGACCCGGCCCTGTACTCCTATGGGATGAGGTCACATTTGTGTTTTTTCACAGGAAGAAAATGGGCACAGTGGCTGCCAGAGAGGCTAGTGTGACAAATGAAACAACTCCACCTCCCTGCTGATTCCCTTACTGATGATGATGATGGTTCCTTACATGGTGAAGTCCACTGGGCCTATGTTCCTGACCCACCACTGATACATCCAGCAGTGTGGTCCAGACCAGAGATTCTCGTAACTAGTAATAATATTCAACTTCTTAGATCTCCTTAGACAAAGGAGTCAACTAATATAAGACGATGACTTTCAATGCATTTGGTGATGGGATTCCTGTTTGCTCTGTGAAGAATTGTATGAATGATGGCTGTATTTTTGTGTTTACACAAACTTGAAAGAAAAACATTTCGCAAACTGTAACTCAAAGTCTAGAGATGGGCATACCTAAACATTATGAGGGATCTGCCTTTTATCCTCATGAAATATGACCTTGTGAGTCTAAACCCACAGAGAATGCAGAATAAGCATTTAACAAAGTTGTTAAATGGAGAAAATGTTATAATAAATCTCCAATGTGTTCAATATTTCCAATAATATGTGAATTATTGATTGGGCAGGGAATCAATCAAACATTGTACAAAAAGAGATATTCATAGGCCTTTGGCAATCAGGTTCTGGACATTTCCAATGGCATATCTGAAAGTTAGTTGCAGCTCTCTATGAAGTTACATTGGCAGTAAACAAAATTAGGACAGGATCTGGATTTCAAGCAAATGTATATGTGTTAAGGCTCCTAATCTTTTATTAATTGGTGGTGTTAAAATTATTTTTGTTTCTTCTATAGTACTTAATGTAAGTTGTGTTGATTGTACACTTTTTAGTCGTGTTTTAACTTTGTCTAATGAGATTATGAATTTAAAGAATGCTGCTCTGCTGAGTTTCGGTGCTGTGGATACTGCTGATAAAATTACTTGTGGCTTAAGGTCAGTATTTCCATCTTGCTCAGGCTTCAAGAATGGCTTATATAGCTTGATCATGTTGGCCCTTCTGACCTTAGTCATGGCCTTGTTGGAAGAAGTGTGTCACTGGGGATGTGCTTTGAGGTTTCAAAATCCCAAGCCGAACCCAGTTTTTTTTTTTTTTCTCTCTCTCTCCTCTCTCTCCCTCTCTCTCCTCTCTCTCTCTCTCTCTCTCTCTCTCTCCCTCTCTCCCTCTCTCTCTCCTCTCTCTCTCCTCTCTCTCTCCCTCTCTCTCTCCCTCTCTCTCTCTCCCTTCCTCTTTCCTGATGCCTGCAGATCTGGATGTTGAGCTCTCAGCTCCATGTCTGCCCATGCCCCCATGCTTCCTGCCATGATGATAATGGGCTAAACCTCTGAAATTGTAAGCTAGCCCTAATTAAATGCTTTATTCTTACTAAGAGTTGGCCATGATCGTAGTGTCTCTTCATAGCAAGAGAACATTGACTAAGACACTAGTACCATAGAGACAGAGAATCTTCTTTCTGACCATTCCCCATTTCTGACTTTTCTTAGAGCATCTACTTTAGCAAGCTTGCAGCTGGGTATGGTGGCACATGCCCGTAATCCTAGCTCTTAGGAGGTGAGAGCCGGGGGATTAAAGCATGTTTGAAACCAGTCTGGGCTACATGGAGAAAGTGGGGAGGAGGGAGAGGAGAAGAGAAGGGGGGAATGAAAGGAAAGAAGACAGACAGACTGCAATCACAATTACCTTCTTTACCCTGTAAGGTGTATACAACTCTTAAGAGCCTTTGAAAAGTCTTTGGCTGACTTTACAACCTAGAAATGTCTTTTCTGGAGGATCTAGAAAACCAACTATGTGACACAGAACATTGAGAAAAGGTACTGTCCTGTCTCCCAGTTTCTGTGGGAGACTGGGAGCCTAACTTGAAAACTACCTTTCTCTCTCTCTCTCTCTCTCTCTCTCTCTCTCTCTCTCTCTCTCTCTCTCACACACACACACACACACACACACACACACACACACACACTTGTTGTTGTTGTTCCTTTGGAGCAAAATAATTAGTATCACAGATGACCAGCACAATTACCAGGTAGGTAACAAATGATGCTGGCAGGTGTTATCTGAGATTGTGCAGGGAGTTTACTGCTTGGGTCAGATTTCTTTCTGTCTTTGAAGGCTCCCAAGTAGATTGCATTTGCTGCTTCTTATAGGTCTAATGCTTATTTGCTAATAAAACTGTTTTCTTTCTCATTGTCCCAGGGTTCCTGAACTAGTAGGAGATCTTTTCCTCCTGGTTGTTAAATACTAAGTTAAATCCCTAGCCTCAGAGATTTTTAATTTTAATTACATTTCCCCCAGCATCTTCAGGATCTGGAAAGAGAACATTCCAAGGCAAGGTCCAAAGACCAAACATGAATGTTCCAGGACATACCAATCATCTGAGAAAGTGTACCAGTAACACTGTTCTGTAAATTCAAGTGTATGGATATCAGGGCTAGGAGCAGAGTCCAAATACCAACTACACTAGCTGCTGACAGAGGTTTATGAAAAGGCTGAACTCTGGCTCAGCCTGGAAGATGAGCCAGCTAGTTTAACGTCTCATACTTATGTGCCCAGCTCATAGGTGGTTCTCCATCAAAACCATGTGTGAGTGCAGTTGACATACACGGGGGCTCAAGTTCTAGCAAACTCCCAGGCAGTTCTGATGCTCTGTGTCTTGGGAATACATTTTAAGTAACAAAGGGTTAGAAAAAGAGGATAAGAGTCCATTGAGGAGAAGGAAGAGGAAACAGGCATGGGCTGGGGGACCAAACATCACTGCTGTCTCCTAGAGCATACTGCCGTTGTCAGCAACGTTCCTTGCCCAGGACCTGGATAGAATACTAATTCTGGATTACATAGGATCCTGATATCTTCCTGATACAGCACGTGGCTATTTATTCTCCTCAAGATTCCCCCTCTTCTGGCTAAGGGGACTACGTGAAATGCAGGCTTCTCAGCCACTTCCATGGGATGCAAAGAACTCAAAATCATCCAGAAATGCACCAAAGACACTTATTTCCCAGAGACTCTCTTCCCAAGCACTGCATGTATTTGAAGAATAAATGGAGGTCAGAGGTGAGAGATCCAGGATATCCATGAGCTCAATAAATACAGTGCCTTTGTAGAGGGTCATTTCAACTCAACTACAGGACCTCCTCAATGGACAGAACACACATGGTTCCAAAGCTGGACTGTGTAAGATTTGTATATAACTCCAGGATGTAGGTAGTAATGGTATATACAGTTATCAGAAATCTAAACCTTGGGGCTGGGAGGCAGCTTAGTTGGTAAAGTGCTTGCTGGACCGACCATTCAGAGGACCTGAGTTCCATCATGTCATACAAACCTTTGCTACCTAGGCATCTGCTTCCAGCCCCCACGTAACCTCACCTTTCAGGTTGAGCAGGGTGATGGCTTTGGAGGGTTGCACATAAGCTTTGAAAGAGGTACAAAAGTTTTGGTTTATTGGTTGTCCGATTTTCCCACCTGTCTAGACTTGATCACACTGGAAGGTGCTTATATCTCAATGGTCAGTTTCCAGGCATCAGCCTTCACCTGGACCCTTTCCCACCTGCCTTTCTTCTGAGCATCGGCTTAGAACTCGTGACCGATGAAGACTCACTCTACTCGCTGCTTAGCCGAGGCATACTCCTCTGTGGTAGGGTGAGGCTGTTTTCCTCCCAAACTCAGACCTGACACTTGCATGAACAGTCTTGTGCTACATGACAGTGTCTGAGCAAGGGACAGGTCATATGTTACACCACTCTGCCCAGCAATGCCTGAGTGGACTTTATGTGCATACCTACTCGGAGGTTGGCACAGTGACAATAGTACCTAAATGAATTTATTGCTATCATTAGGTGATGTGTGACTGTAAAGTCCCTGGAGCAGAGACTGGCATATTGTAAAAAGATTTAACTCTTAATAGAAGGCAGAGGATTTGAGAGAATTTTAGCAGTAGTAAGCAAAGTCTGGGTTTGTGTACTAGAGCCCTAAAGAATCTGAAGGACCCCAACCCCCTTTGGTGTTGACAGGAAACTATGTGACATTCCCCAGGACAAAAGCTGGGAGGCAGGAAGAGAGTAAGGAGAAGGCAAGAGATGCTGGGTGAGGGTGTGGGAAGGACCAGGCTGACTTTGAACAGTTGTATTTTGGTTCATCAACCTTCAGACGTCTGTGTTCTGGCCCCCAACCTTGTGCTGGGCATTTGTTAAAAGGGTTCAGTATGGTAAATATATGTCTTGGAACTCTGAAATAGTTCTCAAGCACTGGAGAGCCATTCCCTAGAATACTGTTATCTAAACGACAAGGCCTCTGCCTCTGAGACATTGAGAGCAGAATCTTGTTTGACCACTGTCAGCCAACAACCGAGCTCTTCTCACTGGCTGTAACTATCCCTGTCAGCCAAGTTCTCACTGGCTCTAACCAGCCCTCAGGATTTTTTTTTTTTTTAATTTCTCTGAATCTTCTAGTCTCCCTGTCTTTAATTATAAGGCATTAAAAAAAAAAAATTGCTCATTTAGAACATTTTATAACATATGGGATCCTGTGAGGCTCCCTGAAGCAAGGCATGATGGGTCTTCCATAAGGCAGATGTAAGAGTGGCTTGTTCATAAAGTAATATTTGTGTGTGTGTGTGTGTGTGTGTGTGTGTTCATCAGATAGCTACAACATAAACACACACACACAATTTCTTTTTTACAAGATTTTTTTTTTATAAGAAATGCCGCCAAGCGTCCTACATCCTCAGGTTGTCCAGCTCCTACCCTATATGGAAGCAGTGCAGACAAGGATGAAGCTGCTTGCCTACTGTGAAGCTGAGTGGCCAGGAGTAAGTTCTGTTCCCTCTCCCCTGGGGTCTTGGCTGACACCAGGTGAGTGAGCCCAGACCATGCTTGAGCGTCCTGCTTATTCTATAACACAAGATGCCCCTGTGACGGCTAACACACAGAAACTCCTCACATAATTGAGTTTTCACATAAGACAGTATATCTCTAAAATCAGAAATCATATTTGAGAAAGGAAAAAAAAATCCCAGAACATTTATATCTGAACATTTCCTTCTTATCCATCTCCTGTCTTTAAATTTATCCTAAGATTTGCATTGATTTGCATTTGTATCAATGTGAAATAAAAGCGTTTAAAAATGAATCCTTTTACCTTCTAAAGTCTCTGCTCTAGAGAATTACAGATCTGAAAATAAGAAATGTTAAAGAACTATACTAGAACTCGTGTTCAGCATGAAGAACAGATAATCTTTTTCCATTTTTTTCTCTTTTTAAAGGCTGTACTTGTGATGAATTGACAAGTGAATTTAATGTAAGTGATGGAGGCTTCTAGAGTAGTAATAACGTCAGATTTTTTAAAAAGTATGTTTTGAATGTAATGGAATGTCTATCATTCTAAATCTTTGTATGAAAATTTGATCCCCAAAAGATTTTTGTTCTTCTGTGCAAGATCAAGGCAATGCTTATAGGAAAATATCTATCTATCTATCTATCTATCTATCATCTATCTATCATCTTTTTCAGCAACTGAAAATCAAACCCAGGTCATTACGAATACAATGCAACTGCTGTGCCCTGAGCTACATATACCCCAAGCCTTCATTATTAAAGCTCCTAAGCTAAGACCAGCATTCATGGAACATTGATTTTATCTTTAAAGTACATTTTTGACATCTAGTTCATATAATTGTGGTATAAAATTGGTAATATATAACAGTGTACCATCATATGTTTGTAAACACAATGTCAATTTCATAGAAAGGAATCTAGACACCTAGAAATTTAATGAGGGGATAGGTACCCAACTATAATTCGAAATCTACACTGTTTTAATAAAGTATTTAACTAAGTTTAAATCTAAAAAAAAAAATGAATCCTTTAGTAGCCCCTAGTACATTTTCAGTGTTGTGCAACCAGCACCTCTACCAAAATATGTTATCATCAAGGAGGAGACTAGGTACGGTTAAGTCACTCCTCTCTGAAGCCAACAATCTGTTTTCTGTTCACAAAGATTTCCTTATTTTATATAGTTCATGTGGTATGCTAACTTTGCATCTGTCTTCTTTGAACTGGTTACTGTATGCAAGATACATCCATGTTGTATGCAAGATACATCCGTGTTGTAGCATCTATCAGCACTCATTTCCTTCTGTTGTTGAATAATATTCCACTAGATGTGGATTCTTACATATGGGCTTTAAGTACATACCTTTTAGCTATTTTTAATGTATTTTAAAATTTTTTGTTTGTATATAAAAGAGTGGAATTGTCAGGACATGCCATAACTGTATTTAACTTTTTAAAGCACCATGTTTCTTTAAAGTTATTTGCATCTTTTGAATTGACTTCTAGTTTGAATTCAAACAGAGGAAGATGTTTATTTGGGTATAGGTACTTTCTCTGTTCTTTTCCCATGGGTTTCCACCTGATGCTAGGTAGAACACACAGTAATATGTGCAGTCCAGCTCAAGGTAACTCGCAAGGTAGCTGAGGCGCTTGCCAATCCTGAACAGTCTGGAACATTCTTCATTGAGGCTAAAAACATACTTCTTTCTTTTCTTTCTTTTTTTAATGTAACTTTATTTTTTTTACATATTTACTTTATACCACCTTACTGCCCCTCCAGTCACCCCCTCCCACAATCCTTCCCCCATCCCTCCTCCTCTGAGTGGGAGAGCATACTTCTTTACCAAACAACTAGAGCCCTCCCTTGCCCATTCTCCCTTCCCCTTTCCTTTCCTCCTTTGCTTCTTTTGCTGGGGATTAAACCGAGCCCTCAGATGCTGCATAAGCACTTCACTGAGGGACACAGGTACAACTAAAAATGTACCCAAGCAACATTTTTTAAGTTAACTGAGCAAATCTGGATCAATACAGGAGACTAGAGGGTAACCGTTTCAGAGAGGCTCAGGGAACACGGTCAGATGCCACGTGGGCTTTAGACGAGAGGAAAGGTACAGATTCCATTTTTCCCCTTCCTAGGTCCAAAGGTGCTGTGACTGGTATAAATGACCTCCTCCACCCTCTAAAGACTCTCATGTAGTCCCCAGATAGTGGTGCTCGTGAAAGGAGAGTGGACAGGAGGCTCTGATGTAATCAGGGGATTAATCCATTAATGAATTCCTAGTAGAATGGACCTGACAGAGGGACTGGGTCACTGTGAGTGTCTCCCTGGCTCAGTTTTCTGGTGTCTGAGCCCTAGCTGCCGGGAGGTGAGCAGCTTGCCCTCCATGTCTTTCTGCCTCAGCATGGCTCCAAAACAAGACTCAGGGCCGGTGACCACATCTGAAACGGAGAGCATACCTGAAGTAGTTTGGAGAGATGAAGTTGCTTACCCTCAACCAACAGAAACCTGTCACATGATCTATTCAGGTTTAAATTATTTTATACTTGTTAAAAGAAATGTATTTATTTAGTTGGTTTTATTTTAAGACAGGGCCTGTAGCCATTGAAAAGGGTTTTTTGTTGTTGTTGTTGTTGTTTTCTTTTACTCTGACTGTGTCTGACTTCTTCCTACCATGCTTATAGCATGCAGTAAGGGGATAGAAGGCAATCTATGAAGAGCAAAGGTTAGACACAGCAGCTAGCCAGTGAGGCCTAGGATGGCTTAAAGAAAAGCAGTGCACACATGTGTGATCCAGGCTTACTTTTACTTATGTCTGTCTGTCCTGGCTCCATTCCCTAAGTTCTTAGAAACCCAACCCAGATTTCACCAGCATTTGTAGAATTCCTTGAAAATTCCCATGTGCTGTGGCGTGAGTATTTGCACCCTTTCCCTTTATGCTGAAATCCTAATCCTAACCCCCAGTATGATGGTACTAAGAAAACCGCTTCATCTTCGTTCTTTTCTGTTGTAACTGAATACCTGAGATTGGGTAACTTATACGGAATAGTGCTTTACTTTGGTCCATGCTTCTAGAGGCCGAAGAGCTTAAGAGTAGGTAGCTGCATGGTGAGGTCCACACGTTGCTTTAACTCGTGGTGGAAAGACCAAAAGACTAGCCAGCCTCTCAGAAGTTACATGAGCACTTGCTGTTCTGAAGGAAAGGAGTTCTGTTGCAAGCACCCATGTCAGGCGGCTCACAACCACACATAATTCAAGTTCTAGGGGATCTGGTGCCCTCTTCTGGCCTCTGTGGGAATATACGCACCGACACAAACAGTCACATAAAATTAAAATAAATAAGAATAGCACTCAGTGGCTCTGAAAAAGGCATAAATGATCAGTGCTTATGTGTGGTTTAAGGTGTCTAGCTTTTTGTTGTGGTCAGCATTTTTGGTAACCCTTCTGGAGTGACCTTCTTCCTTAATCTGGGTCTTCGGAAGGGAGAATTTGTGTATTTCTAGCTAATTTTAGTGTGCAGTTAACTTACAAAAGAGGCTTCAGTGGGCACCTTCTGGAAGGAATAGTTTTCATGAAAATCAGGACTCTTTGAAGTAGCAAGCAAACATCAAACAGACACATTCTCCGGTAACTGATGTCTACATGAGGCATTGTCGACCAGGCTAGCAGGATGGTAGGAACAGGGCATGCCAAAGTGGCTTGAAGTTGACGAACTTAAAAACACAAGAACTGAAAGGGACCCTGGCTGGCTGGACACCAATCGGTCACTAAATACAAAATGGAAGCCTCTTCCTGCTACCTCCTGTTCCCTCCCCGCCACCCTGGTTCCCTGGTTCCCTCCTCTTGCCCCCTTCCCCTCTTTCTCCTCTTTCCTGCTTGGTTGGTTCTCTGCAGTAAACATTTGTTTAAAAAACAAACAACAACAACAAACATCCTCTTTCAGTCTCTAGTACATTTCTCGGATACTTTTTTCAGTACTTTTCCACCAGGATAAAATCTGACTAAATCGAGCCTGGATCCTTCCCTCCCAGATCAGTTCTATACCCCTAGCAATAGAATATCAGCCCAGCTCGGATATTGTTGGGTAATGCTAGACGCTGCGGGCCAAATTGGGCAGGTCCGGGCAGCGCAGAGCTGTGCTGGTCTCCTAGCAACTCGGGAAGCCGTGGGGGAACTTGCCACTCAAGACCGGGCAGTGGTCATGCAGCGGGCAGTGCCATGGCGGAGCGTGGGCAGTCGCTCCAGCCCACGGCTCTGGCTCCGAGACTGCCGAGGGAGCGCCGGAACTGCGGGTAAGCACAATGCTCTTGCAGCTGCTTGCAGGGCTCGCTGCTAGAAGTCGTTTTACTCCGTGTCCCCTCACTATTGTAATAGAGCAAAAGGACCAGTGCTGGAGTGACACAGCCTTTTCAGTTTGTTTGGGTTTTGCCCCAAACCCCCAGGGGGAGAGGTTGTCTTAGCCTAGGACTCTTTAGTGCCTGTCTTGAGTGACACAGACATGCCCTTCTTGGAGTAGCCAACTCTTTTCATCAGATACTCTGGGACCCCTAGTTCCCTTTGTTCAGTTTATGGCATCTATGACACCTAGAGTCTTTAGCCTTCTAGTTGGAAGCTCTAATCAAGCAAAACCCTTAGCAGGAGCTAGCCTCCTGGGAAGGCAAGCTGCTACTTTGAAAGGTTAGTAGGGCAGGAAAGAAAGAGGCTTTCATTTTCCCCTGGCTGAATCCTTGAGAGTGCGTTTTCGCTGGTGACGAGGTGCTTCTTCAGTGTGGTGACTAAGCCTAGAATCAGAAAGGCTCAGTATGTCGCCTAGGCTAGCCTTAAGTTGGTGGTCTCCTGCCTCAGCCTCCAGAGCCCAAGGATTAGAGGTCTAGCAGTACACCCAGCTCCCTGCACTCTTGTTTTCTTACTGTGAATTGGCATCGAATCAATGAGTCAGCTCTGTAGGTTCTCGAGGACCCTCAGGACTGGCAATACACAGAACTTAGTGTGCTCTTTCTGCAAGTGAGCAATTATGGAAGCTTCGGAAATCTTTGCAAAGTCCTTCCATCTGAAACTTATTTACTTGGAAATAATTGTAGACTCAGGAGAGAGTGCAAATGTCCAAGATCCCATATAGCCTTCTAGAGCTGTTTCCAACGGCACGGTCTTACACATCTGTAGCCCACCACCAAATCAGGACAGCAGCTTTGGGACAATATAGTGGTTAAATAGAAGCTCTGCGTCTTGTCAGCTCTGCTTCTGTAAAGTGTTCACATGTCCTTCAGGATGCCAGTTGTTTATGACCCTTCTCATTGCTGAAGAAGAATACTGTCAAGAAACACGAACTGGCTCTGGCTCATAATTCTGGGAGGCATTGGTCCATGTGCTGCTGGGGGAGGTAGACACCCCAAGCGCTCCATCCACAGACATGAGGGCTTGTGACATGGCTTGCTCATATCCTAGGAGATCGGCAGCACAAATGAATGGGAGCAGAGCCAGACCATTATCCCACAGGCTAGCAAGGCTTCACATTCTAAAAGTTCTGTAAAACAACCAAGTGTCTAAACACAAGAACCTTTGGGGATATTTTACACCAAACCACCACACAGGGACTGCTTTGTGGGGCCTTCCTTGTTAAGTCTTTCTTCCCTCGACAACCATAAATCTGTTCTCCAGTTCTGTAATTTTAAGTATTTTAAGAATATTTGCTAGGGCTAGAGACATGGCTCAGCAAATTAAGAGAGCACAGTGCTTTTCGAGAGGACTGGAGTTGGGTCCCCAGAACCTGTGTCAGGAGCCCACATATACCTGTAACTTCAGGTCCAGGGAATGTGCTAAATACATAAAAGAGAATAAAATTAAATAATGCAAGCAAGTTAGAATAGCATCTTTTGATATTTTGATATTTGCTCCTTTTCACCCATAAAGCTTGTGAGATCCATCCAAGATGTGCATATACCATCATGGGTTTATTTCATTGCTAAGGGGTGTGTTCTGTGGTGTGTAGATACTATAGTTTGTTTCTTTATTCGCTTGAAGATATGCCAGGCTATTTTCAGTTTTTGACTATTACATAAAAAGTTGCCATGAACCTTTATGTACATGTTTTTGCAAAAACATATATTTTCATTTCCCTAGGGTAAATGTCAATATATTATATATGTTGTCTGTGGGAAACAGTGGACCTTTAGGAGAAATGCTTTTAGTTTTATGTTATTAGTCAGGAAAGATTGTTCACAGGCTTAAAGGAATGTGGAGGGTTGAGGATGGGGGTGTAGTCCAGTTTGCAGAGTGCTTACCTAGTATGCAGCATTGGGCTCAATCCCCAGCACTCTATAAGCTATCATGATGGTGTATGTTTATAATTGCAGTGTTCAGGAGCGGGGAGGCAAGAGGCTCAGAAGTTGAAGGTAAAGTTGTCCTCTACAAACTCTTCTGGTTTGAGAGTAACTTGGGCTATAGGAGGCTGAATCTATCTATAAAAAACAAACAAATAAATAAGAAAATACAGGGCTAAACATTTTAACAATGAGAAGCAGAGCAGGGTAAAGGAAAGCCCACCCCCTACATGCCTAACCCCTCAGAACCGGGAGTGAGCTAGGTAGATGGAATCTTTTCTGCCAGTTTCAGAATTCTGAGTCTCAAATTAGTAGACAGCTCCCATTTGAGATATACAGCTGTATTTAAGCAAAAACATTTGTTATCCTCTCTGTTTTTTAGGAAGGGCTTGGGTGTAAAATGGTTTTTAGTGAACTATTAACTATTCATATGACCTGGCTAGCCCCCTAGTTGAGTCAGAGTCCTAGGGATTTACTATTCAGCTCTGTGCAATTGCTGGGGGTTACCCCTGATCTCATTCTCTAATGCTAGACTGCATACTTCCCTAACTGTGCTCCCCAAAGTACTTGCTGTTTGGGTCTTGCTGGGCTATTTCTGCTCCAGCAGTCTGTCCTGGGAGGTTGGGGGTGCATTCCCCTCAGGTACATGCTGCTGGCTCAGCACAAATCATGGAGACCTGCCTTCTCAGTCTTCCGTCTCTTCCCCTTTTCTCCTCCTTCTCCTCCTGGTGTCTACCTGCAACTCCCAGCCAGATAACTGCAAACCTACCTACCCATTCCCTCCAGTAGTTGGCTGTAGCCACCTTAATTTAACCACTGGTTTTAAATTGGGGAGCAAGGGTTGCACAACCAAAGCTGTTGTATGTGGGAATTTACTCATCTGAGGCAACCAGATCTTGGGGTACAGAACTTAGCATTTGAATACATAGCAGCACCATACCAACCCCCAACTTTGAGTGTTTAAGTTATTGCTAATAGGTAGAGCTGATTGGTTGTCAATTCCAAGATGAGATGTGGTCTAGCCTGTGCCTTCAGCTGCTTGGAGAGTGATTTGTTAAAGGTGGGACGAAGCTTTCTGTAAACTTTTTTTTTTTATTTTGTCCTTTCATCTAGATTTTCATAACGCAGTGAAGTTAAGCTCCTTGTCTCACCACACACACACACACACACACACACACACACACTTACATATGGCAAGGAAGTTCTAGCTTCACTGGGAACCACTGGGGACCAGGCTGGAATCTCTTTAAAATGTTTGATGATGATTACAGCAAAGATTGGGATTTGGTATAAAGGGCCATTATGGATGACAGGGACTACAGGCAGAAAAGGCTTCAGGGAAAAACACCAGCTCTCAAAATACCTAAGGCAAGCTGGCATGAGTTAGGTCATCAGATGCCTCGGGATCTGAGGCCTGGCTCTGGCATTAGTTATGCCTGATTATCCTAGATCTGGTATCATCTTCCTTCCATGTGCCATCTGTCCCATCCATCTTACCTCCATGGCCTGACTGCTCCCTGCAAGAGGGGGCCTGGAGGGGAAGGAAGCAGAGACAGAGGCGTGTGCAAATCAGAAAGGGGAGGAGAAATAAAGGAGGGTCTATGGTTCACCTGAGGTAAACTGCGTTAGACCAACCATCCCATCGTGGCTCCATGGAAACATTTGTCAGGTCATCTAGAACTTAGAAAGCCTTCTGATTGTTTAAGAGGAACGGAGATTTGAGATTACTCAGGGGGGAATTATAGAAATGTAATTCTATAATTACATTTAGTAATGTAATTATAAGCACTGTTCACCAGCTCTTTGAACTGCATGAAAAATCTCAGTTCCATTATCTCTTAGCCATGGAGCTATCTTTAGAATTTATTCTTACTGTTTTTAACCCCCCTCCCCGTGTTTGTGTGTGTGCATGTGTGGTGTGTACTTGAGTACACGTGCCCACGGAGGCCAGAGGCATTGAAGTCCCTAGAGTGAGTTACACCTGTGCAACTTTTGACAAGTGTTTTGTTTCTCACTTCTTTGTGCCTCCCTTTTAGCTATAAATAGGAAGGATACTAGTGGTGGCGATGTGGAGTTGCTATACAATTTAAATAGGCTAATGTAGGAAAGCATTTAAAGCAGCCCCTGTCTTTTTAGTAGGGAGTTCTCCATTTGTGTTAGCTATTATGACTCTCTAAGTCATAATATATAAGTCAAAATAGATAAGTCAAAATTATCTATTTGTATGTGCACGCTCGTGTGTGTTCATGTGTGTACACATGTGTAACATGTTGTACATGTGTGTACATGCATGTACACATGTTTGTACACATATGTTTACACATGAGTACACATGTATGTACATGTCTACATGTATATGCTTATGCATGTGTGTCTGTGTATTCATATGTGCATGTGTGTTAATGTGTATACACATGTGTGTACATGTGTATGCATGCTTACATGCATGTTTATGTATGTGTGTTTGTGCATTCTTATGTTCATGTGTGTCTGCGAGTGTATATGTGCATAGGCCATCAAGTGTGTGTGGAGGTCAGAGAACAACTTTTGGGAGTCAGTCCTCTCCTTCCACCATGTGGGTCTGGGATTAGGCTTATGGGCAGGCACCTTTGCCCACTGAGCCATTTGTCAGGCCTTGTACTTATGATTCTTATTAAAACATAAAGAAGGTTGACTGTGTGGGAGGCTAAGGCAGTAGGACAGAGAATTCTTGAGTTTAGGGACATTGGAGACTACATAGTGAGATCTTGTTTCACAAACACACAGAAACACACACACCACTAAATGACATATTGTAGGTTTGATATAACCCATGGACTATAATTTCACAGCCTTCCTTCTGAGTTGAGAAGAGGAAACCAAGCCACTGAAGTTATCTAACAGACCATTCATTCAGCAACACAGGGACTGTATTTGCTCCCTTTCTTGTCTCCATGGCAATACCCCACACATAGGGGAAGGATTTATCTGGGCTCAGGGTGTTGGGGAACCTTGCTATTAAGGAAGCAGGCCCCCATGACCAGATTGCTTTCTGATCTCAGTGCAAAATGGGGACTCCCTTCCCAGTGAGGCTTCACTGTCTCTGCCAGTCTTTGTCAGGAAAGTGTCCTTGAACACAGGTGGTTGGCCTTGTCTGGCCTTGTCTGAAAAGTGACCTTGTTCAGAGCTCTCTGCAAGGCTGCATAGTTCAGCACACATGTCCCACTCTGGCTTCCGGCCTGAAGGATAATTAGGTGCTGTATTATAACCAATCAGCCCTTCCTGCTTGCTTGATGCCATGACAAATTAGCCTTTTCCACATGCACTCCTAAAAAAGACCTTAAATACCCTATCCCCGAAACAATAAAGTAGATTTGTCTCAATGCAGCAGTCTCATGGCTGGCCAGCTGACTGTACCCTGCTCTCTGCTTCTGCTCCCTTTGTCCCCTCAAGCTGGTGGCCAGCAGCCTCCAGGGAGAAAGGGGTGGGGCACAGAGTTTGAGAATGTAGTGTCTATGATGGTAGGGAAGGCAGGGCTGAATTCATGGTGCTGGGTCCCTAGCTGGGACTCCTCACACAGAGTAGGGAATGCCAGTCCTCCCTCTCCTCAGCCCAGGACTCCAGCCCACAGCATGGTGGTACCCACATTCAGGGTGGCTCTTCCCTCTTCAGCCAACCCTCTCAAGAAATGTCCTCATAGGCATGCCCAGGAGTATCTCCTAGGTGATTCCAAGTCTGGTCAAGTTGATAATGAAGTTTATCATCAGAGGTGCTACAATGTTACTGGGACACGAGTTCTTCCTACTGTATTGACTTCTGGTCTCTGAGAGGGGAAGCAAGCTGACTATCCTTTACAAACTGAATGTGTAGTGACAATTTTGTCATTTTGGTTTTTTTAGAAAACACAGGAATATTATAAGAATGCGATTTGTTTTCATCCCAGATATGGGATATGGGGCTGCCTCACGGCAGCTATGATTTGCCTTGTCCTCTAGCAGGGGTGTGATTTTGCCAGCTGCAGATACTTTCCGCCATTGCATGACGTTGGAATTCTGGGGATTTTTCAAAGGGTGTATAAATGCGGGGGCCTGAGAGGATTGTTGAGTTGTTGGTTGGTTGTGGTTTGTTAAGTAGCTGTATGAAAAGAAGAAGGGGAAGGAGGAAGGGAGAAAGGGAGGGAGGAAAAGAAGAAAAAGAGGAAGAAGAGGAAAAGGAGGAGGAGGAGGAGGAAATTAGATATCCTGGTGTCGAAGATCAAACTTACCCCAAGGAACTTGATGCCCTTAACCAGGACATAGACTAAGGATAATGTCGCCCCCTTTACCCTCTATCCTCTTTTTCCTCTTCTATCTAGTATTAGGAAGTTGAAAGGATGGAGAAGGGTGGAATGAAGAAAAACCCACAAAGTCGCCAAAGTCTGGCTACAGACAGGATTTTTTTTTTCTAATGTGGCAGAAGCCGTTACAATTACAAATGCTTAGATCAGTGACATGGACGACACAGGTGAGACATTGAAATAGGGTACTCAGTACAAAAAGCATCTTCTGTTCACATACTGCATATATACCGAGGGGTGACTCGAAGCTTCAACGATGCGTGCAGGCTAAAGGTACAGATCTCATGCAGAACAGCGGTTTTGCTTAAGCAGGAGATGGGAGCCTGTCTTAGCCATGGTTTCTATTCCTGCACAAAACACCATGACCAAGAAGCAAGTTGGGGAGGAAAGGGTTTATTCAGCTTACACTTTCCACATCGCTGTTCATCACCAGAGGAAGTCAGGACTGGAACTCACTCAGGTCAGGAAGCAGGAGCTGATGCAGAGGACATGGTGGGATGTTACTTACTGGCTTGCTCAGCTTGTTTTCTTATAGAACCCGAGTACCATTCTAGGGATGGCACCATCCACAATGGGCTCTCTCCCCTTGATCACTAATTGAGAAAATGCCTCACAGCTGGATCTCATGGAGGCATTTCCTCCAGGGAGCTCCTTTCTCTGTGATAACTCCAGCTTGTGTCAAGTTGACACAAAACCAGCCAATACAGAGCCATTTGTAGATACACAGTAGACCACAGAAAGTAGGGGCTTGCAGCATGTGTAACTCAGCCTCTAATGCTCGGCTGCCCCACAATAGGTGGGGGCCGGCCTCCTCACACCCTCCCCCTACCCAAGTCCTAGGATGCTCATCGTCTGAACGTTGTCTCCTAGGTACCTGGAGAACCTGCCTTCCAAGCGTTTCACAAAGCGTAACAGGCTGACATTCCGGGGCTTCTTGAACAGCCAGCACTGGGTGTTTGTGAAAGAGGGGTTGGATGACTTCAGGAAAGATGGCCCTCCACACACACACCAGGGCCCCAAGGACGCCTTTCTTCCTCTTATTCATCACGGAGCTCCCAATATTACCCCCAAGAAGAGGCAGAGCAGACTGCCCAAGAGGGCAACGCTGTTGTCTAAGCTTTCGAAAGCTGAGAAGGCATTCCTGGAGAATGTGGAAGCTAACGTGACTCCACACCCCCTGGCTCTCTACACACAACTTAAAGAAGCTCTGCCTGCTGAGGTGATCTGTCTGGCTTGAGGGAAGGCCTCCTGGGGGGCCCAAAACAATTCTCTGCAGATGCCCAGGAAGTACATGTTATAAGAAGAGAGGATCCCAGCACTTGGGAGGCAGAGGCAGGCAGATTTCTGAGTTCAAGGCCAGCCTGGTCTACAGAGTGAGTTCCAGGACAGCCAGAGCTACACAGAGAAACCCTGTCTCAAAAACCCAAAAAAAAAAAAAAAAAAAAAAGAAGAAGAAGAAGAGAGAAGGTGTACCCCTACCCCTAGTGAGGGTTTTTTACCAGCTCAGAGCAGCCTTCCTTTTTCCACTGAGGAAACAAATTTGTGGGACACGCGGGTGTTTCCTTTGCTGCCTGGCTTTGCCTTGAGACTCTCTGGGTACAGGAAGCTATTCAAGGGTTGCTCAGTATTACTTATGTCTATTTAGCCTGGGCCAAAGAGGTCTCCTTAAGAACTCACTAACAGATGGCTAGAGACAAGAGAATTTGAAGGCCATGGGGACTCCAGAACAGTGCCCAAACCAGGCCTGAGCAGGAAACCTGTTGTGTCACCAGTGTCCGAGTCTGCTCCTAATTGATGGTCATCACTCTCAGCACATTTAACCTGTTTTTATATCTCAAAATAGCCCCAAGATTGACTTTCCAACAAGAAGGAAGAAATGGCCGTCTTTTCATTGAGCAGATGGTAGCTTTCCCGGGACAGGGCTCCTCATCTGTCCTCCTCCATCTGCTAGAGAGCCTAGAAATGGTTTCTTAGTTGACCACTGTATCCTTAAACTAATCCCAGGCTGTGTAAAATCTGAGGAAGGCAGACTGGCTGAGGCAGGGGATGAGCAAGAAGCTCTCCACCCCCACCCCTGTTTAGCCTGCCCTGGCCTAAACAGGTAAGTCTGGACCCACAATTGTGAAAGCAAAACAGGAGGCACATTGGTATACATTGTTACTAAGTTGCCATCCCTTACAAGAATACGTGTGTGTTTTCTAAACCTAAGGCATTCTGCAAACCATGTTCTGCAACCTATGCTGAACTTGTAACCCCAGGATGTATGCCCAAACCTTTGCTTTACTAAACTCCTGAGCCTGAGATGGCTCCCTTCCATGTGATATATTCTTGGGCTTGTCTACCCACAGGTAGCCTTGAGCCGGAGTCTCGGGTCTTCTGTCCAGATGCTAACAGCCAATGATCCTGACAGCCATTCTCTACCAACTGTGACTATTCCCCATGAAAGGCGCTGCTCTCTGAAAATCCAATTCAGAGGGTGGCAGCTGTTTGGTCAGTCCCTTGTGCACTTATAAATGCAGCTTGCTTTAATCAGACAGTCAGGGAAATAGTTTTTTCCTCAGGTCTAACACATTCCCTTGCTCAACACCTCACTCTGTGAAACCTGTCTTCAGAGGCCCCAGATGGGGATCCTCTCATCAGGTGCTCTCCCTGCTCCACAATCTGCTCCTCTTCCCTCACTGCACTCCAGTCACTGGGTGAATGAACGAATGAATGGTTCATGCTAGAAAAATCTATGGGAAGAGCAGCTGAAATTTCTAATCAGTGATTTTCTACACAGCCTTTCCTCACTGGGTCCTGGAAGCCAGAGTGTCTTGAGTCTCAGATAAAAAGGCAGTTAAACCACATCTCACATGACAGATGACCATAGCAGGGGAGTGTGGCTTTTATTTCCTTGTCTGATTTTCTCAACTAGGTTTTGTTATTTTTTTTTAAGTTTGTTAGTTTTTGTTCTTGTTTTTTTTTTCCTTTTTATTTACTCTTGTCTCAGACATTACATCCCAACTGCAGTTTCCCCTCCCTCCCCTTCATCCCCTCCCCCAGTATCTCCCCTGCACCTCCCCTTTCCCTAAGATCTACCCCCACTTCACCTCCCCTCAGTAAAGAGCAGGTCTTCCAGGGTCATCAACCAAATACCGCAGTAAGACCAGGCTCAAATGATCACATCAGAGCTGCATGAGGCAACCCAACAGGAGGAAAAGAGTCCCAAAGGCAGGCAAGAGAGGCAGAGACAGCTCCTGCTTCCTCTGTTAGGAACCCCACAAGAACAATGAGCTACACAACTGTAACACATATGCAGAGGACCTTGGTCGGACCCATACAGGCTCCCTGATCTCTGTGAGCGCACTTGAGTCCCAGTCAGATGACTCTTGTGGGCTGTGCTTTTGTGATGTCCTTGACCCCTCTGGTTCCTCCAAGTTTTCCTTCCCCTCGTCCACAGGGTTAACTTTGTTTTGAGCCAGGGTCTCTTTATGGTGCTGAGCTGGCTGCCTGAAGCTCCTGTTTAGATCTATTTTACAACCCCAGCAAAGAAACAACACTTCTTTTTTGTGTGATCCCAGGAAAATCCAACCCTATAGCCTAGTTTCCATGGATCTACTTGACTCATGAGACTCTTGCACCCCTAAACTAGTCACTGTGGCTCAGGTGCAGTTTGCCTGGAGAGTGGAGATATGGTTAAGCCAGCTAGGACCAAGTAGATGGGGGTGGCAGGGGAGGCGGTTCTTTGTGTGTATGTGGATGGAGGAGGGTCATGTGTTGAGCTGTGTGCACATGAGTGTGCCTGTGTCATAGGAGCAGAAGACAACCTCATCTGTTGCTCTCAGGCGCTGGGCATCATTTTACTGAGACAATGTCTCCTACCAGCCTGGAACTCACCTAGCAGGGTAGGCAGGCAAATCTCCATTATCTTAGCTCTAAGAATAAATTACAGGTATGCACCATACCTAATTATATTTTTAAAACATGAGTTCGGATGTGTGTGTGTGGGGGGGGTTCTAACTCAGATTCTCATTCTAACCAGACAAGCACTTTTCTAGCTTCGATGTCTCCCCAGAATGTGAGGTAAATCTTCAAAGGGAAATGTAGATACTGTATTCATAGGAGGCCTGAGAGATATCTGAGATGCCTGCAGTCAAGAACCACAGAAGTCCAACAGAGACACTCCAAGCGCTGGGGCTTTGGGGGCCTGAGGAAAGCTTACAGGCATATTCTACTAGAGGAGATGGGACCACAACACAGACCCTGAGCAGCCAATGGCAGAGCAGCAGAGGTTTATAGCTGGCCCCCAGCACAGTGTTCTATGCAGGGCTTGATGAATGGCATTTGAAAACGAACGCCAAAGAAGTGACTTGGTGTGTTTGTTATAGAATGGGGCCCCCTTTCCTCCAATCATCTCCCCACCCTAAGTCTGCTTTCTCTGCGTAGCTCTTATTACAGGTGCTGGAGATACTTGATCCTGAGAGGAAGCTAGAGGACGCGTGGGCTTATTGCCTGGATACCAGGAAATTAATGACGGAACCCACAAAGCTTGTAGAAAAACACTCTTCCAAAGTATGCCTGTGA
This sequence comes from Mastomys natalensis, assembly GCA_021653895.1. Taxonomy (NCBI): domain Eukaryota; kingdom Metazoa; phylum Chordata; class Mammalia; order Rodentia; family Muridae; genus Mastomys; species Mastomys natalensis. The sequence continues at coordinate 1,978,374 of JAJTUV010000134.1, forward strand.
GTACTACTGATGTCTTTCCCTGATGAACAGCCTTGGATGGCCTTGTTATATGTAGAATAATTTTGTTCATTTGGGCTTTTCGTTTTGTTAGTTAAAAACAAAACAAAAAAACAAAAAACCAACAACCCAAGAAACAAAATAATGTATAGTTTCTTTTAGCCCAGGCTGACCTCCAACTCATTCTCTTGCTAAGGATGACCTAGCACACCTGAACCCCTGCCTGCACTTCCCAAGGCTGGGATTTTAGGCCCGTGCCACCACACCCCGTATCTAGAATACTTGTAAAGAAGCAATGGCAGTGAGTCTTGAAGATAAGACATGGCTCCTGTGGGTGTGGTGTCTCCAGCAGCAGCACAAACGTGGGCTCCCATCTAACTTTTATTTGGCATGAAAACCTGATGAATTAACTTTATTCAACATGGCAGGCCAGTGGTTGGTTGGGTCATCCTAAGCTTATGTGTGCACATATGTATAACACAGGAAATTGTCAATGATGCACTTGCTAGTCTTCTTTCTATTTTGAGACAGGGTTTCATGTACCCAGGCTGGCCTGGAACTCCTAGTCTGTCTTCCTCTGCTTCCAGAGTGCTGGGATGACAGACTTGAACCACCACCCCACACTTGGCTGCTCACTTGTCATTTAAGGCGTTTATAGGATATTCTGCTCAGAGACCCTGCTCATGTTTGTATAAACCATACCTGAAGGATGGCTTAGGGGTTAAGAGCAATGTCTACTCTTCCAGAGGTCCTGAGTTCAATTCCCAGCAACTACATGGTGGCTCACAACCATCTGTAATGAGATCTGGTGCCCTCTTCTGATGTGTCTGAAGACAGTGACAGTATACATACATAAAATAAATAAATCTTTTTAAAAAATGCTCATAATTGCATGCACCTTCTCTGAAACTTTCCAAAGTTCTCTGAAACTTAGTAGAAACGCTTGTATCACGCCCTTGCTCCCCCAACCCATACTATTTAATAATGTCGATGTTGCCACAAGTATCAGTATAAAGAGATTTAAGAGGGGACATACTTACTTTGAAAACTGAATGATCTCACTGGAGAGTATGTTTGCCTAGAGACCTCAGGTGACAAGGACACTCTTGCTGCATTGCTTGCTCTCTGGTATATCTGGGATGATAATTCATTTCACTTCTGCCCTTCTCCCACTGTGGAGCAAGAGGACCATGGGAAACACAAGTTCCTCTCCTCTGTGCTGGAGGGAAAGTTGCCTGGTAGGGACTGGGTGCGACAGTCTGCCAGTTGATGGCTTTTAATGCACAGTTGTCTTGGACCTAAAGCTGAATCCTCCAGCATGACAGCTGCTTGTCATAAAAGCAATATTTTGGCTCTTGTCTTTGCAGTTTATATTGTCTTTTAAGTTGCTCAGAATCAGTATGTGGAAGAGAGGAACATTATCTATAGGATTATTACATATTATAGAATATATCATATATTATGATATAGTAAGAAGATATATAGATGGGATCTGTCTTTCAAGAAATTATAAACAAATGGGAGTCAGTTAGCGATCTGGAAAGTGTAAGCTGAATAAACCCTTTCCTCCCCAACTCACTTCTTGGTCATGATGTTTTGCGCAGGAATAGAAACCCTAAGACATCCACTGACCTTGCCCTTGGCTAAGGTCACATCGACACCTGTGCTACCACACCAGTGACTTTGCCCATTGCTGCGATAAAATGCCCAGCAGAAGCTGTGCAAGGGAAAAAGGATTTACTTTAGCTCACAGTTCGAGAGTGTACAGTCTATCAGGGCAGAGAAGGGATGGGCAGGGCAGACTCCCAGCTGACTCAGCAGAAATGAACACCAGCTGCTCCATCACCCAAAGCCCAACAGGAAGTAGAGAGCTTGAGCCCGAGTCAGGACCAGCCAATAACCCTCAAGCCATGCTCCCAACAGTTTCTTCCACCTTCCTTCCAGGAATTCTATAATCTGAGTAGCCCCAACTGGTGACCAAGTATTAAATAGCTGAGCTTCTGGGGTTCGAATCCCATTCAGTCCTTAACAGTTACTACACTGACCACCACACCGTCATCAAGGGCACAGTGAAACCATGCGACTAGACCACTCCGTGGGCAGAAAGGTTTAATTGGGAATCAAACTGTTAAGGTTATCTCTGGGTTGGGTCGGAGGGGTGGGAACCGAGAGAAGAGGAAACAGTGGGAAAGAAAGTGAATTTCCTATAACTGTAGACAGGATGGGCTCTTTGTATGGATGCAGACTGTTTGGATGACTGGGAACTAGATGTCCTTGCTAGAGGGACAGACCTCTAGGGTAGACTAAGGGAAAGGAGGTTGGTTCCTGGTAGTTTAAAGGAGGTTCCTGGGAAAAAGAAACTGACTTTAGGTCTTTGTTTACCCAATAATCCTTCTGTTTACCTGACCAAAGTCTTTCTCTTCAGGACAGTGGTTCTTAACCTTGCTAATTCTGCAACCCGTTAACATAGTTTCTCATGTTGTGGTGAGCCCCCAACCATAAAATTATTTTGATTGCTACTTCATAACTGTAATTTTGCTACTGTTATGAATTGCAATACAAATATCTGTGTTTTCTGATGGTTTTAGGCGAGCCCTGTGACAGGGTCACTCGACCCTCAGGTTGAGAATCACTGTTAGGACATTGTCACCAGCACTATCATTTGGGAGCAGCAAGGAATCCACTTCGGACCTAACACACTAACACGCTACTGTTTCCATGGCAACTGACACAATTGATGATGTCATCTTTCCCACAATACTTTTTCTTTTTTTTGTGATAGTGTCTCACTATGTAGACCAGGCTAGCCTTATGGCAATCTTTCTGCTGCTGACTCCCCAGTGCTGGGAGTACAGATGTGAACCACCATACCCAGGCTCATAACCTTTCTTCCTTTAGCTTCTGGAACATTCTTTTTCCTTGGTTTCCTCCTTGGTTTCTCATGGCCCCCTCTTTGGTTTCCTTTACCTGGTTTCTCCATTTGTCTGTTTGTTTTGGTTACTTTGAGACAGGGTCTCCCTATGTAGCCCCCCACCCCCCACCCCGCTGTCTTGTTTTGTTTGTTGTAAACCTTGAAGTACTTCAGTTTCTGATATCTTTTCTGTACATTCACACCCAAGTGACTTTGGCCACCTACAAATGGGCAATCCAGGATTTGTCCTGGAATTAACATCTCAGACTTCACAGTTGGAAATCACACTCTCCATTTCTTGCTCAGATGGATCTCTCTTGCCTTTCACAGATCAGTAAACAAATAGTAATCAGCTGGTTCTAGAACAACAGCAATCTGCCAACAAATGGCAAGCACTTTGTGTAATCTAAAATACTCTGTACTACAGGTCTATTCTAGGAAGCCGCTGTGTCTTGTTTGGATCGTCACAATTGCTTATTAACTATGGTGTGGTGGTTTGAATGAGAATGGGCTCCATGGGCTTATAGATTTGAACGTTTAGTTTCTAGGGCTTGGGAAGGGCTAGGAGGTGTGGCCTTGTTGGAGGAGATGTGTCGCTGGGAATGGGCTTTGTCGTTTAAAAAGCCCACACCAGGACCAGCCTGTGTCTCTCTCTTTGCCTGCTGCCAGTGGATCAGGACATAAAGCTGGAGAAACTGTGCTGTCTGTAAGGCTCCAGTGCCATGCCAGTCTGCTTCCTACCATAATGATAATGGACTAGCTCAATGAGACTGTAAGCAAGATTCAATTAAAGCTTACTTTTATAAGAGTTGTCTTGGTCATGGTGTTTCTTCATAGCAGACAACTGGTTTCATGGCCTTCATGCTTCCCCATCTCAGTCTCTCTCTCTCTCTCTCTCTCTCTCTCTCTCTCTCTCTCCCTTCCCTTCCTCCCTCTCTCCCTCCTATACCCTCTTCCTCTCCCTCTCCCCCACTGTGTGTGTGTGTGTGTGTGTAAGAGACGGGGGAGGAAGAGATTGGGGTGGCCATGCATACCAAGGCACACATATACCCATCAGAGGACAACCTCAGGTGCGGGTCCTCACCTTCTACCCTGTTTCTGACAGGATCTCTTGGTTGTTTGCATCTGGCTTGTGAGCTTTCATGGAGTCTCCTGTCTCTGCCTCTTCCCTCCATGTAAGAGCAGTGGGATTCCAGGCTTGTACTGCCCAGCCTAGCTTTCCACAGCTGCTAGGGATTTGAACTTGGGACCTCACACTTTACCTATGGAGTCATTTCCCCAGTCCATTCTTCTCTTCTTAAACTTAAGATAATTACATTTTAATTTAGTTTTAGTGTGTGTAGGTTATGTGTGTGCCATAGTGTACTCTTGGAGGTCAAAGGACAACGTGTAGGAGTTGGTTCTCTCCTTCTCCCATTGGGGTCCTGGGGATTGAAACTTGGCCAAAGATGCTTTTAGCTGCTGAGTTATTTGAGTAGTCCAGCATTCCTAAAGCCTTCTTATCACACAGAGCATAAACTGAGTCTCTCATGCACCTGAGGGTCATTCCTGTGCTTAGCCTTCTCCAGGTGCTCCCCGATGCAGACAGACTAAGTCCACACTGCTCTACAGATGCTGTGCACTCTGCCCCAAGGCCTTTGACCTTGCAGTCTAGTTTGATATTTAAGCGGGTCAATACTTTTCTCTTCTGAGCCTGGACTCAGTGTCATTTTGACAGAGAAACTTTCTCTGTAGAGATTTAGACTCTGCCCTGCATTCTCTCCAGCCCCTTCCCACCTTACTGTTTCTTTGTCTCATTCATGAGCTCTGGCATGTGATTGTCTGCCTCAGTGTCTCCATCCTGCGTAGCTGAAGCCATGCAAAGACAGAGATTTTGGTTATCTACACAGCTGAATCAGTAAAACATAATCTCCAGCACATACTTGGTGCTTAAAAGATCTCTCTTAAATGAATGGAAGACAAGTTAATATTTGGATATCTGAAGAAAGGGTAGGTTCAGGGGCCATCCTTGTGGAATGCCTCCCACGAGAAGCAATACATAGCCTGAGGTTATGGCTCAATTGTTAAGAGCGCTTGCCTAGTGCACAAAACATCTTGGGTTTAATCTCTGGGACCAGATAAGCAGGATTGGTGGAACTTGCTTGTAATCTAAGTACTTACGAGGTACAGGTGGGAGGATCAAAGCTTAAAGTCATCTATCTCTACTGTAGCAGTTCCAACCTGTAGGTCATGACTCCTTTGGGCATTGAACGACACCTTCATGACTCTATTTCTTTTAATGTAAATATGCCAGATAATGGCGGTATTAGGAATAATGTCCTCAGCCAGAATTCTCATCTCAAGGAATGAAGACCGGCTAAAACCATCACTGTCCCCAGCCCCTTAACCAGCAGGTACTGCTGTTCCTAACGAGTCTGCCATCTCTACGCCTCCATAAGAGACACTGCAGCCCCTAGAGCAGTAGTTCTCAACCTGTGGGTCTCAATCCCTTTGGGGATCGAATATCAGATATCCTGCATGTCAGATATTTACATTTCAATTCATAGCAGTACCAACATTACAGTTACACAGTAACAACAAAAATAATTTTATGGTTGAGGGGTCATCACAATATGAGGGACTATATTAAAGGGCCATAGCCTAGGGAAAGTTGAGAACCTCTGTGCTACCACATAGGGGGTTCAAAGTCAGTTTGAGCTATGTACGAACTTAACTTTTACAAAGAACATTTATATGTGGCAGTCAGAAAGACACTGTAGTGAAATGGAACAGCTATGAAAAGACTTCCTGTGTATTGGAAGCAGGATGGATGGAGAGGGGCCACTGTGTTTAAAGCTCAGAAAGCAAAGGCTTGGGGGCCTAGTTTTGAAAAGAGCTGAAGGCACAAGAAGGGATCAACCATGAAGACTCTTGGGGGCTATTCGAAAGTGAAGCCTGGAAGAGGCTGGAAGAGGAACTGTTGAACACAGAAACTTTTACATAAACCTACATGACAGTGGTATCCTAATAGTCAAAGTATGGCAACAACTCAAATAGCCATCAACTGGTGAGCAGATAACAAAATGTGGTGTAGCTACCTAGTGAAATATTAGTTATCTACACAAAGGGATAAGCTATTGGTACATGTGTCTTCATAGATGATCCATGCAAGCTTTATGCTAAGTGAGAGTCCCTCACTTAAAAAACTTGATTGTATAGTTCCATTCAAATGAGACATACAGAATAGGCAAACCCATAGTAATTGAAAGTAGACTCATGTTTACCAGGAAGTGGTGAAGGGTGGAAATAGAGAGGAACTATTCATGGTTTTGGGGTATGTTCTGGAATGAGATAACTGTGTTGGTTGCATAACTTTGGAAATATGTATTACTGCATTATATACTTGTAGCAGGCTACTTATTCTGCTACATTGTATTCGCAGTGGAGCTTGGTAATTAGGCAGTAGAAGAGGAGGTGGAGCTGGGGGAAGAAAAGAGGAAGGGGAGAAGAGAAAGAGAGGAAGGGGAGGGGAGAAAATGAGGAAAGGGAGGAGAAGAAGGAGGCTATCCCCTTGGAGAACCACAGATGGGTCGACAGCTGTCCAGGGTAGCAACTTTTATCAAAAGGTTAGATATTGGGTAACAACTCTAATTGTGTGGACATCTTGTTGACTGAGCATTTCCAAATATATAAATCCTGTAGATAATCATTAAGCTTTAAGAGTCTCATTTCTACCGTACTGTGAGGGTAGCAGATATTGTCTGGGGTTCAACTGAGCTTTGTGGATGCAGCATTGGGGATTGGCAGAGCCATCCCCCACGGTGGCTTCTCGTGGGTGCCAGGGCCTGTGCATCTAGCTAACTGGGCCCCCGGTCAGAGCCAAGGAGCCTCGGGAACATGGTGGCTGCCCAGGACCAAGCTGGACCAGGTGCTGTTTTCTAAATATCACCCCTACATACACTCTTTAATTACTAAAAGAATTTTTTGTGAGATATGGTCTCAGTTAGACCAGGTTAGCCTTGAACTCTCTATGTAGCTGAGGATGACCTTGAACTCCTCCTGATCCTAATTCTCCTACTTCTCAAGTGCTGGGATTACAGGTGTGCACCGTCACGTCTTCTTATGTGATGCTGGAGGTGGATGTAGTGCTTTTTGTGCACTGGGCCAGTGTTTCCCTCTGAGCTATATTCCCCAGCCCAGGGTTTGCGTTTAATAAGCGCTTTATGAGTTGGATGATGAGTGACTGCATTTGACATGTTCAGACTTATATTTAGCAATGAGCTCTTGGCCTGAAATTCAAATAAAGGATTAGTAATTGGGTGGATAGATAGAAAGATGCAGAAAGACCAGTGAGAGCTTTTCATACAGTCTAGAGAAACAGACAGAATCTACCAGACATCCATGAGTCGGACATCAGAGATGAGAGACAGACAGACAGACACACACACACGCACACACATACACAGAGAGAGAGACAGAGACAGAAAAATGAGAGAGAGAGACAGAGAGAGACAGACAGAGAGAGAGAGAGAGAGACAGAGAGAGGAGAGAAGGGAGGGAGGGAGGGAGGGAAGGAGAGAGGTCACTGTCAAAGATGCTCAGTTTTCTAAAGATTACAGGTCAACTTCAAGTGCAGTGGCTTCTATTTGGTACATGTATTAATTAATAAGTAGTATTTGTAACTTTCAAAGCTGACATAATACTTGGTTTAATGTTAAGTTTTAATCAGTATGACACACTATGACATACTTGCCTTTCTAGTACTGAAGAGGGGAATGTGGTATTTGAAGCTATAGCTCATGTGACCTTGTAGAGACCTTGAGAGAGCTGATCATTTCCCAATGATAGTGCTTGAGACCTACTTGGATTCATCCAGCCTCATGCTCAATTCTTTGATGATCTCATTGCGTGTAGGCCCAAGAAGACGCTGACGTCACGTTCAGGTCAGTGGCTTTGTGAAGAAAAGCCAAGCAAAGCGGATTCAGTCTATAAAGACGGTTTCCTCCATGATGATGTACGCAGAGGAGTCAGCGACTTCTGCCACTGGGCCACTGATCTTGTGAGTTAGCAGTGATACCTAAAGTTACCATCAAAAGTCAAGCTCAGGGGCTGCAGAGATGGCTCCGTGGTTAAGAATGTTGATTGCTCTTCCAGAGGTCCTGAGTTCAATTCCCAGCAACCACATGGTGGCTCACAACTGTCTGTGATGGAATCTGATGCCCTCTTTTGGTGTCTGAAGACAGTGACAGTGTACTCATATAAACTAAGTAAATATATCTTTAAAAATAAAGAGTCAAGCTCAGCGTGTGAAGCCCTTGGCTCAGTCCCTAGTGTGGAAGAAACACATCAAGCTCAAAGTTGCTTCTATTAAACATTATTAGAGTCAAATTCTCAAATCATCAGCCATGATGAAAACTGTCTGCACAGTCATTGACCGCAGAAAGTTTTGGGCACAGGAAACTTCTGCAAAGTTTGTAAGCTCAGAGCTATTTTGAATATTCACTTTTCTATCTTGCACCATGGCTGCAAGTCTCCATGGCTTCCATTCCCACTTTAGTAACAGGAATCTCCTCTCCATCCTTCACTCCTGTGGCATTTCACACTTTATATACACTTGGCTGTGGGTGCTTTTCTAAAGGGCGGACATGTCTGCCTTGGTTATCAGGTCTTTCCGAGACTTTAGTCCAAGAACCCCAGTTCTTATTCTTAGTCTCCATGTCTCTGCAGAGATTTTTGATTCCCGGATGGTTTTCCTGGATTTAAGGTCTTCCAGTATTACATCCCTCTCAAATTTGTAATGCATTAGTAATTTTTAGTCAAATATTTTATACACATATTCATTACATTTATTTATATGTGTGTGTGTGTGTGTGTGTGTGCGCAGGCACAGGTCACAGTGACAGAGGACAACTTGTGAGAGTTGGTTCTCTCCTTCTATCATGTGGGTCCTGAGGATTGAACTCGGCTTATCTAGCTTATTGGCAAGCAGCTTTAGCAGCTGAGCCATCCTGCCAGCCCTAGTCAGTGTGTTCATTTAGTCCTATTTCATTAGCAAATGACTGTCCTCAAAACCCAAATATAACTCGTTGGGTTTGAAGGAAAAGGGAGACTTACCTGGAAGCTCCAGGAGATGGAAGCACAGCCAGATCTAGCTGCTGACCTGCTTCTGGGCACTGTCCTCAGGTCTTCCTGACCTCTCTGTCCGACTTCACTCTGAAGTTTTCCTCAAGAGACAGGTGCCAAAAGTCATCGAAAAAATTAATTAAGCTAGCGTTGAACCTGTGAGCAACCTGGAGGGGTGAGAGAAACCTTTGCCAATAGGGCAGAACCCTGGGCTTCCTGTCACTGCGTGGGCCTTGTGCCTGTGCCGGAATAACCACCATGATTACCTGCCACCCACCCATTGCTCGGTGAGGCTTCTTCTCCTCCTCCTCCCCTTCCCCTTCTTCCTCTTCCTCTTCTTCCTCCTTCTTCCCCTTCTTCCTCCTCCCTTCCTCTTCCCCTTCCTCCTCCTCCTCCTCCTCCCCTTCTTCTTCCTCCTCTTCCTCCTCTTCCTCTTCTGTCTTCTCCTCCTCCCCTTCCTCTTCCTCCTCCGTCTTCTCCTCCCCTTCCTCTTCCTCCTCCATCTTCTCCTCCTCCCCTTCCTTGTCCTCCTCTTCCTCCTTCTCCTCCTCCCCTTCTTCCTCCTCTTCCTCTTCCACTTCCTCTTCTTCTTCTTCTTCCAGCTGTACAGGAATTTCTGATTCCCACCCCTTCACTCATTCCTATTGCTGACGAATGCTCTACCTGGTGGAACATTTAAGGGCCCTTAGGGAACATCTTAAAGATGGCTGCATAGAACTTTCCTTACATAGTGGAGAAGTCTGTTTCTGACTTTTAAAATTATTATTATTATTATTATTATTATTATTAATGATTGCTATTATTGTGTATGTGGTATGTAAGTATGGCTGTGTGCACTCCCCAGTGAGAATATGGAGGTTGGAAGACAACTTGGAGTCTCTTCTCTCCTCCAACCTTTTTGAGGATTTAGAGAAACACTAAAAATGGTCATCAACTGTGTTTCCCACTGAGCCATCTTGTTGGTCCTGTTTCCTGACTTTTGGAAAAGGTGGCCTAGCACTCCTCCCAGCCCTCCGTGCTCTCTCCTACCGTCACCCCACTTGTGGATGAGAGCTGAATGACAGCAGGTCTGCCCAAGACCCCTGAGCACCAGCCCTTCCTCTGTAGTCCTATGTCCTCCCTAATAAGATGAAGCCATAAACCAAGGGGAACTCATCACATTTACACACACGTACCTTTGCACTGGTGAAGGAAAAAGATGCGTCACAGAACGGCTATGGCAGATGATAAAAACCAACCAAACAAAAAGCCAACCAAACAAACAACACCCCCCCCCCCAAACTTTATTTCTGTTTAAAGAGCAATCCATGGATGGAAAAATACCACTTTCTACTGGAGAGAAGGCAGGTGACATCAGGTCTTATGGAGGGTCTTGATGAGGCTTTTAAGAATGAAGCAAGCCAAGGACTGGCTAGATGGCTCAGAGAGTAAAGGTGCTTGCTACCAACCCCAATGACCCGAGTTTGATTCCTGGACCCACATGCTGGAAGAAAGAAGAACAAAGTTGCTTCTTTGTGCAAATTGCCCTCCACACACATGCCATGGGATGCAACATGCCTGTGCACACACACAAGCACATAAAATTAAATCTCAGAGAGAGAGAGAAAGAGCAAGAGAGAGAGAGTGTGTGTGTGTTAGTTAGTTTTTGGAGAAGATAAACCATGTTCCTGGGAGCTGTTTCATGGGGTGGTTGCCTCTAAAAAGTCTTTTTAGGAATCTGATCTAGAACTCTGATATTTAAGGCACAAACTCCTTAGTTCTGTGTGCATGAATGTATGTGTGTATGGGTGGTGGCCTTGGTGTGTGTGTGTGTTGTGGTGTATATGAGTGTGTATATGTCTACTCATGAATGCCAGAGGATAACTTCAATTGTTGCTCTTCAGATGCCAAACACAATTTTGAGACAGGGTCTCTCCCTGGCCTGGAGCTCACCAATTAGGCTAGGCTGGCCGGCCAGCAAGCTCCAGGAATCCACCTGCCTCTGCCCCTGCTGGGATTGCAAGTGCACACCAGCATGCCTGACTCTTCTCTGAGGGTTCTGGGAACTTAACTCAAGTATGTCCCAGCAGGCCTTTGCCAGCTGAGTCACCCCCACAGCCCCAGCAGCTCCCTTAGTGTTTGCTTATGCACAATTCATCTCTGCAGCTAGTTAAGCTGGAGAAGCCTGGGAATGTTTAAGGAAACAAAGGTCAATAAAGTTTTCTTTATAATAAGAAAACGAAACAAAACAACACTCACAATACCAACCCTGAGACTTCGGCTCAGCTGTTCTGCCAGCTTGCTGTGTTTCCAGTCTCTATCACCAGAGTCCTATAGGCCCTCAAATTCTCCTGTATCGCAGCAGTCTGTGGTGTGAGTCTCCAGCAGGAACTTGGCACTTTTCCTTCTACACTATGGATTCTTGCACTTCATTGATTGTGCCTGCTGTGTTTCTTCTCATTACTATCCCAAGCCTTGTTCTGTTGCTGTTCCACGAGTTTAAGGCTCTGACCCTGATTCACAACTCCCCTCCGTAAATACTAGTTCATCTCCAACTCCCACTCACCCTACCCTCTCTGTTTCCCAATGGTTATCTCCCAAAGTGGGATTCTTCTGACTCCAGTTTGTCTTTCAGGGTTAGGACAAAAGTCATCTCCTTGAGCCACTCAGCACATCCATTTCTACCCTACCCACTGTGCCCAGGGAACAGGCAAGGGCAGTGTTATTCTGTGTACCAAAAGGTTGAAATGGCCTCTTTAAACTGGGCCATGGAGAGGGCCTGGGCAGATGGCTCAGTGGCTGAGAGGACCTAGGTTCATTTCCCAGCACCCACCGCAGCTCACAACTGCCCCCAACTCCTGCTATAGGGCATATGACTAGCTCTTCTGGCCTGTGGAGACACCTGGACACACGTGGTGCAGATTTTAAACAACATACACATGCACTTTTTCTTTTTTAAAGATACACTTGAAAAGCATTCTAAGAATATTGTTGCTACAAAGTGTCAGAAAATTTGTGTTTGTTCAGACAGTATTTCCTCAGGGACTCATGGCTTCTTGCAGCAACTAAAGCAGTCTCCTTAGACTGCAAAAGCCATGCCACACCAGGTACTTCTGTCTCCAATGAGCACTGTCTACTTTTCCTCCAAACTCCCTGTCTCTCAGGAGTGGTCAACACTTCTTGAGCTGAAGGGAGGAAGCAGGGAGCTCCTGGCCATCTGTCTTCCATTCATACATTGTAGCGTTCTTTCAGGGAAGTTCCACCATCGACCAAGAGTTCATTCTGCAGCAGTTTGACATTGGCTGTCAGACCAGACGCAGCTGTGATGAGCTTCACAGGCTGAGGCTAAACCAGGTATGTTGAGAGCTGAGGAAGAGAACTGGCTGAGCAAACCACAGGAGGCAGAGCTGTGCTATAAACCAGACCATGAGAGGCGACTCCAAAAAACACAGGCGACCACAGGAGAACTAACCAAAAATCTAAGGAAACCGAGTTATCTTAAAGTTTTAAATGTTCTTGCATTCTGGTTCTCTGGGACTCTGACTTTTTAAAGAGGATCTCCCAGAATGTAATCACATTTAATAAATATTTGATAAGAGAATGAATATTTAATATCTATGATAATGGTTTGTATGAAGAGGACATATCGTTTGGAATTGTTAGTGACTATCCATTTTTAGAGACAGACTTTTTAATGCGTTTCCTAAATTGAAACCATAACACCTAGTTATATTAATAATGAGTGCTTATTACTTAGAAGTAAGACTAAGAGTAATCCAACAATGACCCTGAACACTATTAACTCATACCCAAAGAATTCTTGAATTTTTATTTGAATCAAGTTGACCACACATCTTTTTTTTTTTTTTTGGTTAAGAATTTTTAAAAATTATTTTTAGTTATGTGTGTGTACGTATGTCTGTATATGGATATGTGCACACAAGTGTAGGTGCTTGTGGAAGCCAGAGGCATTGGATCCCCTAAAGCTTCTATTAAAGGTGGTTGAGTCCATGTCAACCTTCTGCAGGACAAACTCTGCACCAACGGTCCACCTCTGCGAGAACACCGTGGGCGCTGGAGCGAACCTCAGTCCTCTGGAAGAGCAGTAAGTGCTTTCAACCTTTGAGTATCTCTCTACCCCACAGCATCCTTCTCAGTCACACTCTTGCCTAACATAAGCACATGTTGCTGAACACACGGAAGTGTGGCAGGGGAAGGAAGAGTTGCATCAGTGTTTTGAAGGGAGGCAGCGTCTATACCTTTCCCGTTCGATTGCTGTGCAATAAAGCACATGTGCCTCACTGTGCGCGTCAACAACAGACTTGAGTGCCTGTGTGGACTGGGGAGTGTCTTCCCTCAAAGTCAAAAACAGAACATTATCTCTAATTAGCTCTGAATTACCTGTGGCTTTTCTTTACACGTCTTACGACATAGCTTTATTTCTCTGAAGAGAAAAACAGAATCCAATGGGTGCAACTGTAACGATTTCTCTCAGGATGGGGGGATGGCTCTGTCGGTAAAGGGCTTGGTGTATGAACATTGTGAACTGAGTTTAAATCTCTAGAGCACATCTAAAGCCAAACACAGTAACGCGTGTCTGAGATCTCAGCTTTCCTACGGAGAGATAGTGGAGCGAGGGGATGGGGGGTGAGTGAGGGGAATCCTCGGGAGCTCACAGCCTGGCATCTCTGCAGTGAGCAGAGAGATCCTCACTCAAACAAAGAGAAAGTAAGAACTGGCACTCAGAGGTGACCTCTGACCTGCACATGTGTGTACATGCATACACCCCCCCACATACAACACAACAGACACACATGCACACGCACACACTGACAAGCTTGCACACGTGCTCACAAGTACGTGTATATACACATGTGCACACAAACGCATGTACATGCACACACATGTACACAACACACATGTACACACACAGTATTTTGTGAGTACAGAGTTCTAGGTTCACAGTGTTAGCTTTCATTTCAGTACTATGAAGCTGTTGCTCCATTGTTTTGATTGAATTATTTCAGATCATTCTTATGAGATGTTGACCTGTTTTTCTGAATGTGGTTTTTTTCTTTGGTTGCTTTTAGATTTTTCCTTTTGTCTCTGTTTCTCTCTCTCTCTCTCTCTCTCTCACACACACACACACCACACACACATACACAATACACACACACCTCTCTTTTTAGACTTATGTAGGGGTTCACTGAGTATCTTCATCCTGTGAACATATATTTTTCATAGGTTTTTTTTTGTTTTGCTTCTGAAAATTGTTAGTATATATTACTTGTACAGAGTAATGGGTTGCATATTGACATTTTCTTACACATGTACAATGTACTTCTTTCATAAACTTTGGGGAAAAAAAATCTGACCATTAGTTCCTGAGTCTGGTTTTGGCCTCAGGCCTCTCCCTGCATTTGAACTGCTCCTGAGGAGGCTTGACCCTGTGTCACTGCTTCTGTTGTTTCTTTCTTTGTTTATGGTTTTTGGTTGATAGGTCCTTAAACCCTGTGATTTCGTTTCCTGAAATGTTTGTGGTTTTATTTCATAATTCCAGTCTTCGTTTCTAGTTGTTTGATGTGTGTTATCTGCCTATATGAGATACAGCTCAGAAACTGCTTTGGTGTCTTTGCATCACAGCGTCAGAATCTGCTGTGTGTCAGTCCCTGTCCTCAAGGTTTGCTATGTTTTCTTGCATGGCTTCATGTCTGGTAGTTTGTGAGTGGATGCTGGGCACTGTGGATTTCACCTTGATGGGTGTTTTGGGTACTTTTACAGTTTTTATAAATATTTTTGAAACTTGTTCTGAGCTATAATCAAGTTATTTGGAGAAGCCTGGTCTTTTGGGGGTCTTGCTTTTAAGATTTCTTGAGAAAGAATAAAGTAATATTTGGTCTTGGGCTAATTATTTCATAGTACTGAACAAGACCTTAAGTGTGTTCTTCCCAGGGTCCTGTGAACTTTTAAGTCTTCCAGGAGGAAAAGGCTACTGATCCCAGCCCTGTGCGACTATTAGGTACTTTCCCTCTGGGGCATTAAGCTGGTTCTTTGCTTGAATCTTGGGTGGTTTCCTGTACATGTGCCCCACACCCCACCACAGCCGCCCACAGAGCCCTCTCTCTGTCCTGGGGCTCTGTCTTGTGAACTTCTGCTACCTGGCTTTCCCCGGATTCTTGATTCTCCTGTTTCCTCAGTCAGGGAGTCCCTTGGGCTGCTTCTGGGCTCCTCCTCCCCGTGTGCCCTAGGGACTCTTTTTCTGCAGCCGGCATGCAATTATGACACTTATTTTGTTTGTCCCTTTTCTCCCAGGGATTACTGTCCTGGTTACTGAGGCCCAGCGTCTTGCAGGCTATTGTTTTTCTCTGCGTTCCGACTGTGGGAAGCGGGAGGGAGAGTCAGTTGCATTCTGGATGTGCAAGTCCTCATCTTTAGCTTTCCACCCACGGAGAATTCTCAGCGCTGCCACATTCTGTCCTCTGGTTTTCTTTAAGACAGTTTTCCCCTCCCGCCGTGCCTCTGCTCATGCGTTCTGTTTGAAGTCCCCCTTTCCCTGCATGGACCTCTATCTCCTTTTAAATGAGGGTATGTGGCCGGCTTTGCTGTGGAGTTTTTTTTTCTTCTAGGTTGCTTGGTGTAGATCATTGTATCCTTAATTCCCATCCTTCATAGCACTGTGTGTCCTTATCTCTCCATTTTCCTCTTCACTCTGATGCCAATTCACCCATCTACTTATTTATTCATTCAGTAAACATTTCTAAGCATCAATTTGTTCAAAGGTGTGGCTAGCAAATGACATGAAAACTGAAGAGCTGCCGTCTTTACTCGGGTGTCCTCTGACAAGACTGCAATGCCCGTGGACTGGTACAGGGTGCAGAAATGAACCAACTCTGGAGACAGTTTTAGGAAACAATATCTACTATTGCATGTGAGAACTACTTATATGGCAGAAGCCTATCGACTGTCATTGGTTAGCCCATTCTCCTGGAACGGATAGTGAGCACTCACACCACCAGGGTCTCTCTGCAGAAGAAGCACATTAAAGAAGTGGAGAATGTAGACTCATCAGCCGGCCCGCTATCGGCTATGTATCCTACTTCGGAAGTCAACATTCTGACTTGTGTGGCGTGCCACACTTGTTTAGAAGCACGGTGGGCTGACTAGGCTGTCTGTCAGGTTATGCCTGCATTTTTCTCCTACAGAGGGCTACTTCCTACACTCAGAACTTACAGTTCTAGTGAAGTCACCAGGCAAATGATTAACTGCCACAGAATGATATCTTGTGTGTACACATGCAAGAAGAATTGATCGATCCAACAAATACAGGGTGTGGGCAGTTTTGATAAAGGCTTCAGAGAAGAGATCTTGCTTGTGCCGAGTCACGGAAGATCACCAACTTCTTCTCTTCGCTTGGGTTCCAATTCTTTCCCCCCGCTCTTTTGCCCCATTCTCTGCTTCCCTACTTTCAGTTCAGTGTTTCTTAGCTGAGGGAGATTTTGCGTCATCCCCTCTTCCCAAAGATATTTAGCAATGTTTGCAGATGGCATCTTGGATTGTCCTACCTCAGCAGGTAGCACTAGCATCTCACAGACAGAGACCAGGAACATTGATAAATGTCCTTCCATGAGGGGGTCAGCCACCTCTCCTCAGCCAAGAGTGGTCAAACTCCAAATGTCAACAATGGCAGAGTTCAGAAACAGCACTGTAATCCAGCAAATATTTATAGAACGCCTGCTATATTCTGAGTGTCCTAGATGCTAGGGAGGCACAGTGGTGAACAGCCTCCCAAGCTTGCATTCCAGAGGGCACAAAGAGAGGCAGATAGACAACGAAACATACACAGCACACAAGACAGTGGCCAGCGCTGCTAAGAAACATGAGGCAAAGAAAGAAGGGAAGGCGTGTTGTGAGAGGGTTGCAGACTTTAGACTGGGTGGTTGGGAGGATACCACCAGAAATAGCGTGAAGTAGGTGTGGGAAGAAAGCCTGGGAGGCACCAACGTACGTGTGAAACAGTTAAACAGCCCATCCAAAACATCAAATATGGAAGCTGGTGGGAGGAGTGCCTCCTGGGGCTGGACTCCTCCGCGTGCTCTTCCAAGTATTCTGACCTTCTGTCCCACTTTCCAATACATAGTTTAAATGTAGACAAGAGGAGTGCAGAGGTGGCTTAGATGTCAAGAAAGCTCACTGCTCTTCCAGAGGACTGGAGTTTCCCCTTTGCAAACCTCCCATCCTCCCTCCCCCCAAAATATATATATGGGCCTAGACAAATGACTCAGTGGTTAAAAGCACTTGTGGCTCTTGCAGAGGACCTGGGTTCAATTCCCAACACCCACATGATGGGTGACTCACAACTATGTGTAACTCTAGTTCCAGGAATCTAACACCAACTTCTGACCTCCACAGGCATGAGGTACACATGTGATCCCTATGTGCATTCAGGCAAACACTCATACATGTAAAAGAAAAAAAACTTTAAAAAAAAAGTGTGCTGAGTGGTGGCACCAAACACCTTTAATCCCAGCACTTGGGAGGCAGAGACAGGTGGATCTCTGAGTTCAAGGCCAGCCTGGTTTATAGAGTGAGTTCCAGGACAGCCAGGGCTACACAGAGAAGTCCTGTCTCCCAAAACCCAAAACCCAAATAAATAAACAAACAAACAAACAAACAAATAAATAACAGGAATAAAAAATAAATGTTCGAAGGATACAGACAGAATTATGATGCCATGTCTCTGTGTTCCACCCACGAGTTAAGTCACTGTTTGTGATAAGATGGCGTGTGTTGCAGGTAATATTTAAAAATGTGGCTCCTGGTCCAGGCAGTTACTAGACAGTGCCATTTTCCCACGGCTCTGGCTCTGGATCACAGCTCTGACTAGCTTCAAATACTGGCCCTAACACACCCGAGACGCCAGTGTGGCGGTTGGCTCTGCCAATCCAGCACACTGTCTCCGCAAAGCTTGGCTGAACCCCAGAATACCCGCCATGTCCACTGTAGAATGAAGATTCTTATGCTTATCTTATCTTATATAAAGATTATCCAATATTTATATATTTGGAAATGCTCAGTTAACAAGATGCCCACACAATGAGAGTTGTTTCCCAATATCCAACCTTAAGATATAAATCGTTACCCAGGACTGCTCTGGACTCCTCCCTCCACTCTCTTACAGCTCCTCCTCTTCCCTCCTCCCGACTCCTCGCTCCGCCCACCTCTCCTACAGCCCAATCACCGAGCTTTATACAAATGTAGTGTTGTGTCCGCAGCATCTGACTGTGAACCAGCTTGAAGTTCTCCTTAGCGCGCAACTATGGAAGTATCAGAAAAGAGAGTGAGACCTGCTCTTCCTTCATATTTTCTCTCTCTCCATGAAAGGGGCAGAAGGTTAGGGGGTAGGAAACAGTTTGATCAAAGATAGTCCGGCGCTCCTGAGGCTGCGCATAGTGCTGAGCTTAGTGAGTTGAACTTAATAGTTTGGCTCACCAGTCTTGTTCAAGATCATCACTCTTGGGTGAAAGATGTGATTTTTTTTTTTTTTTTTTTTTTTACCTTATTTCTACCTGCTTTGCATATGTCATCTCCTATAATCCTCCGGACACTCTTACAGGATTAAAACCCTGTTATCTCCACTTCACTGATAAATAATTGAAGTGGTGTACCCGTGGATTCACAGCTATTGAGAGAACAAAGACTGAAATTAAGCCTGTGTACTTCCAACGCCGGTGTTCCTGGGTGTTTACTCTGTTTCCTAATTATGAATGTTTCATGCTTCTTTTATAAAATCCCAAAGCACACTGAAACTTTGTAAAACACTTTGGCAAGAACTAGCTGTAAATTCTAAATCACAACACGTCTTTCATAAGATGAGCTTTAGATTCTTGAAATGATCAACTGACTGATAAATAAGCAAGCAGCACCCACGGCAGCCCTGGGGTTATGTTTCTTTCTCTAGAGTCCTCAGAAGCCGAAGCGGGTGAAGATGAGGTACGGAGCCTGGTATCTGAACACCAATTTGTGGAAGAGGCAAAGAGCGGATGAACCTTTGGCGGACCCCAAAGTCTCACACAAAGCTCACGGTCGGAATTTCAGAAAGCAGCTTCAGGAGCAGGTGTGTTCACATGCTGAGATCCGGTTGTCTGAGCTCAGACGGTGGCTGCAGGTTGGGCAAGGAGGTTTCCCCAAAGTCTCAGGGCATGTGTATTCAGTTCAGCAATGAGAGAGGCAAAAGTTGTGGAGAGCATGCAATAAGCAAGACATGAATTCTGGCTTCATGGTAAACACAGTATCTCTAAAGACAGGACACCACTCGTACCATTCTGTGTTTGAGACATGGTCTCCCTACATAACCTTGGCTATCTTAGCAATCCATACATAGACCATGTTGGCCTCATACTCACAGAGATCCTCCTGCCTCCTAATGGTGGAATTAAAGGTGTGCACCTCCACCCAGCCCACAACTGCCATCTTGATCAATGTGTTCATGAGTCAATGTTTGAAGACGGTTGAGGAGCTAGGCCCACCACAGTGTTCCGAATTGATGTGATGTTGTGAAGTTTCAGGAGACTGTGGAACTTGTTTCCCATCAGCACAAGATGGCTGTCAAAGAATTCAAAGCTGTACCTGGGAAGTTTCATTAGCAGTATTCAGTTGCTACAGAGTCTACCTAAGAGAGGGATCAAAGGTTAAATGACCCAGCAGCAAATCCACACCATCAAGACGTGGCCCTGCTCTACTGTAGATAAGCTGTGTGCCTGCCTGTCTCTTGTGTACATGCATCTCTGGGGCAAAGGTCATCACCGTTGCTCTGAAAACAGGCAGGTGTTGACACATGCTTCACAGGACTCTGACAAGCTCGTCTGTAGACCTCTTCCCTTTTACAGCAGACCAGAGTGTCTCCGGATACTCGTGGAGAAACACGTGGGAAAGTAAAACCCTGTACAGATGTAGCTGATGCTTCATTAGTAATCGCCCATCAGTCCACTGGGCAGACCAAAAAGGTCATTTTCTCTTCCCAGTGCTGGGTATAAAAGACTGTCTTTAGGAATTGAGTATGCCATGACTCTGTAAGTACAGCATGCTTGAATAAGTTCCAAAATAAATAATCTTTAGTAGATTTTTTTGAGTGCATGGCTTCCGATTGCCTACATTTATGTGAATTTAACTCATAGCATAATATTTTATTTGACAGCAAGAGCTATTTATGGTGTCTGTCAGAGTGCTTATAGTCAGCTAAAGAAGATGTAGTGTCTTTTCCTTTGGATGTTGTGGTTGATATAACTATGGCAGTAAACATTATTCATCAGGAGATTTAGACACGGGGAAGTCTAGACAATAGGGTTGTTCTACAGCAGTCTTTGTGGAGGCCTAGTCTTGCGTCCATCCGTAGTCAAAGCTGGCCTAGGACCGGTGATCCTCTTGCTTCACTCTCCCAAGGGTCAAGATCATAGGCTTGCCCTGCCATGCCCAGCCTACAGAGGATTTAACTTCTGCACTGAAGGTGCGACTGTGAGCCATTATGATGGTCTCACCAAGAACACAAGAGCTCTCACTAACCTTGACTCACTGTGTTTGGAAGGTGAAGTGACCTTAAAGAGTTGAATTGCGGTATGCAAATTTCTACATCCACTTTTTTTTTTTTTTTTTTTTTTTTTGGAGACAGGGTTTCTCTGTGTAGTCCTGGCTGTCCTGGAAGTCACTCTGTAGACCAGCTGGCCTCGAACTCAGAAATCCTCCTGCCTGCCTCCCAAGTGCTGGGACTAAAGGCGTGTGCCACCACTGCCTGGCTCTACATCTGCTTTTTGAGTTCAAATAAATGCTAAGAAAACTCTAAGAGACGCTTGAATATTCAGAGGAGTTGGGACTGAAACAAGCCCGTTTTGATTGGTGTAGTTAAGATCTATAACTTGTGGGGCTGGTGAGATAGCTCACTTGCCTCCCTCATTAAGAAATATTTAAAAAAAAAAAAAAATTAAAGCGTGCAAGTTGTGGCCATAATGTATCTAATAAGTTAGTTCTAGACATCCCAAGTCAAAAGTTTTACTTGTTGCTTATCCTTCATACAAGGGTAAGGGGAAAGAAAGGGCAAGAGGATGAAGTCACAAGTCTTTGGAAGCTCTCCTCTTCCGTAACTGACGAACCCCACGGTGAGAAGGAAGCACTTGCAGCGAGAGCAAGTTTCTCCCCAGATTTTTCACGGGCTTTTAAAAACTGCTCTTTTAGGAGGAGCTGCTTGTAGACCTGCGCGGGACAACAGCCTTCAAGGACTTCGTTCTAAGCAGGGGCTACAGGATGCCCAGGGTGAGTTATTTTGCAGAACCCTGCTGAGAGCTTTGAAGAAGACAACTGTGGATGAGAAGTACCCTAGCATAATGAGAACAGTCCCTCCCCAGCGTCCACTAAGCCTCCGGAAGGATGGGTCAAATAAAAACTCAGCGTTGCTTTCCAGATGGGACCCTTTGGTTAATTCCACTGTAGAGGTGCCATCTTCCTGCTGCTTTGAAGTCTGCTATCCTCTGGACCAAAGTGAAGGGAGTCGAGGTGCAGAGCTTGTTACTAAGACAGTATGCACTCTCTAGGACTCCTCAGGGCTCCAGGACGTTCAGGTCTAATGATACAGTTACATAGGTTGGGTCAGAATGAAATGGAGTGGGCACTTAAAATCGCGTATCACGCAGCGTGAGCTCTGTCCAAACAGAAACACAATAAAAGTTCATGTCTGGGGGTCTCCCAGCTTCTGTCCTGCCCTCTCCCTGATCCAGGTGTGGCCTGTAATATGGAAAGGTGTGTGCCAGCCTTCTTCCATAGGGCAGGCTCACACATACCTCCAACACAAAGATCATAGCAGGAGATCAGCTGAGCAGACCACAGCAAGCTGTGTACCCAGATAGCAGGACCCTAGGCATATGGTGCCAGTCATAGCTAATGACAGTCCATGTATGTGTCCACCACTGTGTCCCTCAGGTTTCCCAGAGGACGGAATAGCCAAGTTACTCAGATGTTAGAAATGGGAAACTGAATCTCTCTCTCCCTCCCTCTCTCCCTTCCTCTCTCCCTCCCTCCATCCCTCCCTCCTTCTCTTTCTGTCTCTATCTCTTCTTCCTTTCTTTGTTTCTTTCTTTGTTTGTTTGTTTGTTTGTTTGTTTGTTTCATGGTTGTTGTTTTGAGATAGGGTCTTCTTGTGTAGCCCAAGCTATCCCCAAACTCGCTATGTACCTGATGCTGCCCCTAACTTCAGATTTCTCTGATCTGCTACCCAAGTACCAGACTTATAGGTATGTGCCACCACAGCTGGCTTGGAATCTATTTCTCAAGAGTGATAGAACTAAGAGTGGCTTGTGTTTAATGTCGAATAAATGAATATATTGAGCATGCTCAGAAACAGCCTGGCTTTAGACAAGTTTAAAGCATGAGGCAGAGATTTAGTGTTGAAATACTCCATCATAAATTTCAATGGAGTTTCTCCTTCAGTTCAGAGCATCAGTGATAGACCCCCTAACTATATTTACTTTATACTCTCTATATAGTCTATCATACTAGGTTTGACATACATACAGTAGCTACTTGATCTTCATATAAAACCCACTCAAGTGTACTTGTATATCTTTATATAGAGAGTATATAACTATGCTTAATATTTTATATTGTACATTATATACTCTTTTATATATTATATAAGATATATATATATATATATATATATATATATATGTGTCTACATTTGTTTTGCTTTTTGTAAAGAAACCTTGAACATCTGATTCTTCTGTTTCCAACTCTTAAATGCTGAGGCTATAGGCTTGTGCTGCCATGACTATATACATACATACATACATACATATATGTATATATAGTGTGTGTGTGCATGAGTATGGCCCTCTGAGGCCAGAGGAGGACTTCAGATGTTTATCATTCTTTGTTTATTCTCTCACTTACCTAGAAGCTTGCCATTTTGTCTAGGCTGGACTGGGATTCACCTATCCCCATTGTCCCCCTCCTCAATGCTAGAGTTACAGGAATGTCTGGCCATTCTTGATTTTTTCTGTAGGTGCCAGGGACTCAAATTCAGATTTTTATGCAGCAAACATTCTTACCCACTGAACTACCTTCCCAGCCTTGTGTTATGTATGTTTACCTTAATATTTATACTGTTACGGCTTCCTTCTTCCATTCAGTGAGGAAGCCAGCTCAGTCAACAGGGTCTCTCAGGAGGGAGTAAGGTTTGAAAAGAAAAGAACAAGTAGACAACAGTATAACATAAGCCCAGCCAGTACTGAGGAGACTTGATATTTTTTTCCCAGTCTGCCCATTCTAATTACATGCAAAGGGTCAGTTCTAGGTCAAGGAACAAACAAAGCATAAACAAAATAGTCAAGGAACAAACAAGACAATAAACCAAGTCCTGCAGTATTCAGGGACTTATCAAGATGATAAGCCTGCTTCCTCGTCCTAGCCCAAGGTCAAATTTTTGCCAATATCCTTGAAGCAGCACCAAGAGCTCTCCACAATTCAGATTTGTCCCTCCTGCTGTAATTCATTCTGTCGATACACACATAGATTGACAGGGCAGAAGGGAACATGTCTGACATACTGGCTGTGCTCTCTGCTGCACAAACTCCAGAGAGATTGTGCCCCTGCATAAAGGTGAGCCACTTGAGAACACAGTCACATAGACTCTGGCACTATTTTGTCCCTTTTTCTTATATCCTACAGCTATTCTCCTACAGAAAACTTTTCATGTGAAAGAGGGAATCCATCTTAGTATATGAAGTGAGATGTGGTAAACACTTGTAATCCCAGCATTCAAGAGGCTGAAGCAGGGAGACTGCTGTGAGTTCAAGGCCAGTCTGGGCTACAGAGTGAGCCCCTATCTCAAGAAAATGAAAAAAACCCAAATGTAAATTACATACAGATGTACATATATGCAAATCACATCTGTATGTATGTATTTACATACTGTCACTTAAATATATATGTGAACATTGATTCTTTTTAACCCATAATGCATCTGTATTCTGTGTATATATGCATTCACATCAATCACATCACAGGGGAACATATTCTTGTGTGGATATATACCAGTGTCTATACATTGTCCACAGTGACCCAGCTAGATCCCAGGCCTTTAACAGCATAAGCCTTTGCTGAGCTGGGCTGGCCCAAGCTGGGGCACAGGCTGAGGGTGAATTCAGTCTGAGTATTTATGATGCTCAACAACTGTTTCTCACTCAAGTCATCCACTTAAAAGGTCTAGCCTAAGGAAATCTGCCAGAGTGAAGTGTTTAGTGTTTAGTTGGCATTCTAATGAAGAAACTTTCTCTTTTTCCCCTGCAGTTCCTTGAGAAGATATATGCAGAGGAGAAAAGTAAATCTGAAAATATTAAGACTCCTAAAAAACTCACACAAACAGAGAGGAATCCTGGGAGAAGATGAGTCAGCTTTTATTGACAGCATACTTGAATACTACTCCATTATTTTAATTATTAAGTAGAATATGGCAAGTGCCCTCTGTGGAAACTTCAATATGGCAGCATCCATAAACATAAAACCCAACACAAATGTCTTTCTAAACAGCTTTCTAAATGCTTTAGTTTATCATTTTTGCATTATTTTTAGGTATGTATAGCTGTGTATGTTTGCATGTGGGTAGGTGCACATAAGTTTAGAAGCCTTCAGAGGCCAGAAGTGTTGAATGCTCTGGAGCTAGAGTTACAGGGGGTTGTGAACTACCATGTGGGTGCTGGGTATTGAACCTTGGTCCTCCAGAACAGTGAGCTCTCTCAATGACTGGTCCATCTCTCCAGCCTCCACGGACCGATGGTTTGTTTGCTCATTTGTTTGGCTTGGGGGTTTGGTCTTCTTCAGGGAGAGTCTTCCTATGTAGGCCAGGCTAACCTCTGATTATTCATCCCCCTGTGTTAGCCTCTCAGGGGCTAGAGTTGCAGTTCTGTACCAACACGTCTGATACACAAAAAAAATACATTTGTATATTTACCAACTGTGGGATCAACATTCATGTATAGTCCTCTCACACTTTCATGTTATGAAAATTACGTAAGTGTATTAATTTTTTGTAAAAATAAAATCATACATAAAGTCACAATTACTTTATTGTTACTACTTTGAGTGAGAACCTGACACAGAATGAGTGCCTCTTTTCTTTCCTTAGAGTATTGTGTTCTTTCGTCAAGTTAAGCTAACTGAGATGTTTTCTCCCCAGTCTCGCTAATAAATGTGTACTTGCTGTGGAAGGTCATAGGTCAAACGATTTAAAGGAAAGTCAAGCTAACATATTTCATTACTTTTAAAGATTAAAATTGTGTGTGTGTGTGTGTGTGTGTGTGTGAGTACCCACAGATGTCAGAGGAGTATGTTGGGTCCCACGGAACTGGAGTCACAGGCAGATGTATGTTGTATTATGTGGGTGATGAGAACCAAACTTAAATGCTCTGCAAGAGCAGCAAGTGTTCTGAAACCCTGAGCCAACTCTCTAACATTTACAATTTAAAGAAATTATTCTTTGGGCCGGGGGGGGGGGTGGTGGTGGGGGAGAGGGCAGGGTTGGAGAGCTGGATGGATCAGTGGTTAGAGCACTGGCTCTTCCAGAGAACTAGGGTTCAGTTCCCAGAGTACCCACTTGGCAGCTCACAACTTTCTGGAATTCCAGCTTCAGGGAATCTGACACTCTCTACTGGTGTCTGTGGGCACCAGGCATGCGTGTGGTATACATACCCTTATACAGGCTGTACAATGTAAATAAATATTTGAATTAAAATAACTTTAGAAACCAAAACAATTATTATTTTGTGTATGTGCTTATGGTCATGCATGCGTGGGTGTGGAAGGATATTGTTCCTCGTGAACCGTCTTTTTTTTTTTTTTTTTTTTTTTGAGGCAGGGTTTCTCACTTGGGCCTGAGCTCATTAATTCAGCGAGGCTGGCCACTTGGTGAGCTCTCTGCCTGTTTCCCTTTCCAGCCTTGGGATCATGAGCCACACTGTCATGGCTTTCTGCATAGGTGCAGGGAATCAAATGTGGGTCCTTACACCTACGTGGCAAACATTTGCCACTCCCCAGGTCCTCCCATTCACATCTCAATCATCTTCCACAGAATATACTTTAAGCTACGGTAACACACTTGTAGTTGGGACAAGTTTCTGGAACTGTTGTGTGTACACGATGTGGCAGGGAAGAAAATGTGTAACAACTCAGCGGTGTTCATTTCTACACCTGGTGAGGAGGCGTAATTTCTAAACCATTTTTCTCATCCGTTTCCTGTTCCACGTGCCTGCTCTTTTTAGCCAACCTTTGGCTGATGGGATCTTTTGGTCAATAGAATGGCCCGAACATTTATCCACAAAGGTCGGAGCCTCAGCGATCCTCACGCTGGGGTTTTCTGTTATAAGACACAATGGAACTCCAAGGGATTGTGCCATCTTTTCCATCATTTTCCTCATTAGCGAGTCTCCTCACTCTAACACCAAGAGCGTTCTTTTCAGTCCTGTTGTTGTTGTTGTTTTGAGACAGGGTTTCTCCATGTAGCCCTGGCTATCCTGGAACTCGCTCTGTAGACCTGGCTGGCTTCAAACTCCGCTTGCCTCTGCCTTCCCAGTGCTGGGATTAAAGACGTGCACTCCCACCACTGGGATTTCTCCTTCTTCAAGCAGCATGAGGAGGCTACACTGACCAATTGGTGGTGATTGCTTCCAAGTTATCCAAGTATTGCTGTTTTCTGCTGGTGGGGGCTTTTTTCAAGCTTTTAGACCCATAGCTCAGTCCTAGGGCTAAGGAACAGTTTTTCCTTAAGTGGTCGTTACGGAGGTATTTCTCCTGATGTCACCCCTTCCACTCAGACCTGCATTCTCACAGTATGGAAGAAAGAGTGTGTGTCACTCTCAGCGTCTGTGTGACACTGGTTCCAGGGTTCTCTGAAATCTGCTGGTGCTCAAGTCCCTCACACAAACAATAAAGTGCCTGCTTATGACCTACATGTGCCCCACCCTGCACTTGGAGTCATTGCTACATTACATTCAATACCTAGCACAATGCAAATTAAGATTCAGTTGTTACACTGTCCTGTTGAGGGACTGATGAGAAGAAACAGCTGTCTGTCAGTGTTCAGTAAGGACAAAACGTGTTTGAATATTTCAACTCTGTCTAACTGTGAGGGTGCAGAATACGTGGGCACAGGGTGGGCAGTGGTGCTGCACTTCATAAACATTGTCTCCCAAGTGGTGTTTGGGGTCTGGAATACAACGTCTATGTGCATCGTAGTGTAGGCAATTGCCTCCTCACCTTTGCTATAAAAATAGCTTCTGCACTTTGCATGGTAGCTTGTGCCTATAATCCTAGCACTCCAGAGGCTGGGGCAGGAGTGCCAGGAATGTTAGGCCAGTGTGGTCTATTCTGTTCTGAATTACATAGTGATGATGATGATGATGATAAAGATGATGAAGATGATGAAGATGATGATCAATTAGGTTTCTCAATGAGAACCAGTGTGGAGTGATGAACCAGAGCAGTGAACAAGCATTCAGCAAGTCTATAAAAGCTGGTGTGCGCCGGGCGGTGGTGGCGCACACCTTTAATCCCAGCACTTGGGAGGCAGAGGCAGGCGGATTTCTGAGTTCGAGGCCAGCCTGGTCTACAGAGTGAGTTCCAGGACAGCCCGGGCTACACAGAGAAACCCTGTCTCGAAAAAACAAAAAACAAAAAACAACAACAACAAAAAAAAGCTGGTGTGGGTGGATGTCTGTTAAGCAAGGTCAGCAAATCTAAGCCCAGAACAACCTTCTGGAAAAAAAAAAAAAAAAAAGATAATGTACTGTTCTTCCTGAAGACTCCTTCAGTCTGCAGCCACCATGACCCCTTCAAGTGTTCAAGGTTGTATTTGTGGAACAGGGTGGAAAATGTCGCATGGAGGACACTTTACAGAAGCCTTTCATAGAGTTTTACAAGAGGTTAAGTCACAGATTCCAACTGACTCCAACTGGCACGAAAACCAGACAGTACTGCAAAGATCATTGTTTATCAAGCAGTATCCGAATGTTGTCTTCCAGATTTATGGTGGATATTCGTTTCATAAGATGGCTCTCAACCTCCCTTCTTGCTGTTTTTAGCAAGTGACACACGTGCAAACACACATGCATTGCTCTGGGTGAGGGGTGTGGGAGGACACACAGGCCTGCATCTA
The DNA here is from genome assembly GCA_021653895.1 of Mastomys natalensis. Taxonomy (NCBI): domain Eukaryota; kingdom Metazoa; phylum Chordata; class Mammalia; order Rodentia; family Muridae; genus Mastomys; species Mastomys natalensis. The sequence goes on from JAJTUV010000134.1 coordinate 2,006,555, forward strand.
TGCATTTGGTGGGAAGCTGGAAGGTCCAAGGCAAGTAAGGCAAGGTTGGAACATTGTTCTCTTAAAAGCAGCTTAAACAAACAGGCTGAGCACACAGTAGGACAGCAGCCTTAAAGTGACCTCAAGGCACATTGTTAACTCCGGATGAGAGGTCCAGCAAAAGTTCCTGTCTCTTAGAACGTTCGAGATGCTTTTATCATAATGAGTTGCCTCAGCTCATGAGCTGAAGGCCGGAAGCTCAAGATCCTGTAGCTGTTTCTCATAACGTCCTTCTTGGTAGTTAGAACTCTGCAGAATCCCAAGATGGCATAGCGCGGGCCTATTTTCTAATAAAGCCATGGAACCATTGGGTTAGGACCGCAGTTTCATGGTCTCCTTTAACTCTCAAATGTCCTGCCTCTGAATTCCAGTCTGATTGTATTTCTACCTTCTTAAAACCTTACAACAAAGAAGCTCCTATTTAAAAACAAGTCTTATCAGGGACATCCAAATTATAAAAGGGGTAAAACGCTAGAAAATTTCTCTGTCTTGATTTTCAGCGCCACCCTGGAATTGGGCTGTAATGTCCAGTTGCTGACATCAAATTGTGTTGGCTTCTTAGTCAGTTGGTTGGACTTAGAGAGTATCCCATGAGGTGAGAAGAGCAGAGGGGAGGAGCATCACAGTATGGCAGGCAACTGTGCAACTGATTGCATCTTCGACTTCTGCTCCAGCCCAATTCTGTATAGAAGTCTTGCAGGAGGCCATGAGGGCAAGGTGACTAGGTAATTAGACATGGGACTTTGCAGCCTGGGGCCTGAGTTCTAAAGGCTTTGGCACTTACATCTGAATGATCATAGACAGATTGGTTATGCTGTCTCCTCTTGTCCTCTTGCCTCCAACAGGAATGATGGCAATAATAACAGTTCTATCTCTAGTGATGTGATAAGCATTAGGGAAGCATTACAAGTATTTAGAACAGACCCTGGCACATCGCTCACACATACTGAATGTTAGCTGACACCCAGGCTGGGCGGATCAGCTAACCCTGGTTAAAGATGGGCACCTGTCACATAGCCACCACCTGTCTCGAGATCACCCTGCTGTATTTAACTACTGCCCAGTGAGAAACCAAGGAAACCGTTTTATGTCACCGGATTTGTGGCTCAGCTGCAGAACACTGAGTGCCTGAGCTAGGGCTCTTTCTGAACTTGTTGAAGTTCTATTCAGAGCCCCGCCTGCTGTAAATACTTCGAGCACACTGGCTCCGAGGGCTCAGAGACCTAGGAGGTCTTCCTGAGTGACATGCTGAGCTCAAAGTTGGCAGCTTCTCAGACTCCTGAATGAATGAGCTGAGGTAGCATATCTAAATTAGACCTCCTGACCACTTCACAGCCCTTGGGATCAGAGCAAGTGTAAATGTGGCTTCTAAAATCCAAGTGGAAGTATAAGCAGTCTACCATCATCTAGTATATCCAACACACAGACAAAGTAGCTATAAATAACGTGGGAGCATAGAGATTAATATTCTGTTGTTTAACTAGGTGATGCTCTTTACTTGTTGCCTGTATCACTTACTTAGCTGAAGTATGTGTGACTGAGTGTTAGGAGTGGCAGTTTGCACCTACCTGCTCTCTCAATTCCTAAATGGCTTTGTGGATTGCTACCCTGTCTCTGGCACACTTAGCCATCCTAAGAGTCAAGGCTAAGATGCATGTTAGGGGTGAAGAAAGACAACAGTTTTCCTTCCATTTCCCAAAACTGTTCCCACAAAGTTCAGCCCAGAGTCCTCATGGAAGCCGGGGAGGCCTTGCTGCACGGGGATAGGGAAATGTCTGTGGTAAAGGAAAACACTTCAGTTCAAGTTGGCAGAGAAGCAAACAGCAAACTGGGATTAGATGTCCTTGAGACTAATTCCAGGGGCATCATGAAAAGGTGGTGGAGCTCTCTTACTCTCTGCCCCTTCTCTTCCTTTCTCTCCTTTCCCTCCCTATGTGTTCCTGGTCAGCCTTCTCTCTCTCTCTCTCTCTCTCTCTCTCTCTCTCTCTCTCTCTCTCTCTCTCTCTCTGTGTGTGTGTGTGTGTGTGTGTGTGTGTGTGTCTACTCCCTTCCCAGCTCTACTTCCCATTCCCTAAATAAACTCTATTCCATACTAAAAAAAAAAAAAAAAAAAAGATGGTGGGAAGCCATTGGGCTAAGATGTGTGTCTGACTCTGGGGAGAATGAAGAAAACCTTCCACCCCAACTTGAGGCAGATAGAAGTTCCAGAAGCTCAACCTAGAGATTGCCAGGAGGACCATCAGCCTGCTACTCCTGCCATGCTGAGTCCTGGGCTAGGAGGAGCCTACAGGCGGGCGGCACAACCTCAGTGTGACAGTGGACTATATTCATGGAAGCATCTGGCTCCAGGAACCAGTTATTCTTTTTTTTTTTTTTTTTAAAGATTTATTTTATATATATGAGTACACTGTTGCTGTCTTCAGACACACCAGAAGAGGGCATTGAATCCCATTACAGATGGTTGTGAGCCTCCATGTGGTTGTTGGGAATTGAACTCAGGACCTTAGGAAAAGCAGTCAGTGCTCCTAACTGCTGAGCCATCCTTCCAGCCACCCCCCACCCCCATTATTCTTGTTATGGTGACTGAGTGGCATAGTCCCACGGGTTGGGAGTTTGGGGCACTTTAAGCCATCTTTGTCTTTCTTCACACTCCCACGTCAGCACTGGGGACTCAGCCTTTCTCAGACAATTCTATATCTTCACATATGAGCTCTGAAGAAGCTATACATTCAAGTTCCATTGTGGGTAGTTGGGATAGAACCCAGGCCTCGCAATATTAAGCCCATGCTGGTCACTGCACTGAGCTTGGCCTTAGCCCTGGAACTGATCAGTTAATTATTATTATAATTAACTGTTGATTATTAATTATAACTGATCAGTTACAGACATGCGTAAAGCTATCCCAGGCTTGTGAGTGGCGTCCAGCATGGTGAGTGGATGTAGTCTCGGGGACCAAGTCCCTCATCTGTGGAATTGGTAATGTCTTCAGGAAGATTCTGCCAGAGTTGAGCTGAATAAGAGGATATTTTGCTAATTTCACTGAAGAAGAACTTGCTGGTGGTTATGGGAAAGTCCCATACATCTGCTCACAGAGGTTGTCTGTGTTCATGGACACAGCAGAAGGAAAATGAGTGTTCTCCTGCAGGCCACACATGCTGATGAGAGATAGGTGGTGCGGTCCACCGCTGGTCATTTCCTGCAAGGCTTCTGACTATGCCTGTTAACTTTCCCAGCTTCCCCAACCATTTTCTTGCCAAGCTTTGCTTCTGGGATAGCCGCAGACATCTTCCTTGAATTCGCCCCTTTCTGATTACCAGTGATTTTGAACCTCTTCTATGTTTGTTTCTTCAGTCTGTGGATACCTGCTGTTAGCTCAGCCCAGACATGAAGAAAAGAGTGTCCTTCCTGCCCTTATCTGGTCAATGTGGGCGACTTTGTTGGATATTTGCATGTTAGCAATTTGTCTTCTAGACAACACAGACATCTGCCCTTGTCTGGTGCTGTCTGGTAACTTTAAGCGTCCTCCGTTGGATGTAATTATATCAAAACAGCCTCCTATGTCCGGTACTCTAATGGTGACAGTGTCTTGAATTTTGTTCCTTAGCCTTGTACTTCCACTATTTTTCACGGATTGGTGATTTTTATTCCCTCTGAAACGCACTGTTTAAAGCAGTGCAACTAACCTAGCTCCACCCCCACTAACCTAGCTCCGCCCCCAGCCCGCCCTCCCCCACCCTACGGGGAACTAGCTAGTTTTTCCAATACAGATTCTCCATTTCTAAAGGTTTCATCATTACCAAGCAGCTCAGCTTGGAGTCCATCCAGGTGCCGAGATGAGTCAGAGGTTTGCAAACAGTTGCAGTTAGAAAATGTCTCTACGAAACCTGAGCCTGGGTGGCTCCAATGTGACCGAGCTGCAGAGAGGGTTTGCTTGTGGAGAATGTCATGTGGAGACACAGGCGCAGAGTTTGACAGAAACGCACAGGTGTTGTGGTACATCCCCAGAGAGCCAGGGCTTGGAGAGAGAGGAATTGGAAACCAGCAGCACGTCTGCAATGCTGGAATATTCTCGGAAGGCAACCATGATGTCACGCATCCAAATTCACACACTTACTTCTAAAAGGTATGCGTTGAAATGTGAACATGGTTTAAGCATCATCAGGATTTGGTATAGCCAGAGCCTCTGGGCTCGGGGATCTGGGATCAAATCTTCTGGTCAGCCACACCCTGGATGACCTTGAGCAGATCCAGAGTCTGCTGAGATATTCATGAGATAATCCTGCTGAAGCACTTAGCCAGGGGCCAGCATCAATTACATCAGTTAGGCTCTCAATGAAAAGCAACAATAAAAGCAAGGGCGTATTAGATGGTAGAGGAGGCATTCCAGGGAACACAAGGAACAAAAATCTGCGACCCTCCAGGGGTTCTTGAGCTAAAGGAGACAAGTTGCAAAAATAAGTACATCCTAAGAAAACCTCAGACCTTGTGCTAAGAAGTTCATATGTTCAGAATATGTTCAGGTTTAAAAAAAAAATGGCATATCTATCTGAGACATGGTAGGTTCTGAGTGGAGTTCTTAGCTGAGGAAAGCAATGCCAAGTTTCAGGAAAAGTTTTGAGCAGAGTCAAGCAGAGAATCGTTGCAGAGTGCAGCAGTCTGAGCAGCTGGAGGTACACAGATGAGATCTGAACAGGGTGCAGACATTGAGACCAACAACGCAAAGGACAGTGGGAAGGGAGATTTTACTCTGCTCCACTCTTGAAAACTTCTCTCCAGATGGAGAGAGCTGGTAAGTAGGGAGAGGTTTTGCACACCAAGCAACTCATGGGCACAAACTTGATGTCATCCCATTTAACACAGTTCTGACTCTCTATCTGAAGTCGGTTTTGATCTCATACGTTAAAGGGCTCAGTTTAAGATTCTCCCCATTTCAACAATCAATCACAAGACCACGAGTTTCCTGATTCTGTTGACTGATGAACTTCTGGGATCCAGCAACCTTTTCCCTGGGTTTCAAGATTTGCTAGAATTCAAGGAAACAGTATTTTAATTTTCTTTTATCTATTTCTTTCTGACTATTCATCTACCTATCTTCTTTTTTGGAATCGTAAATTCACAGAACTCAAGGAAAACGTAGGCTTATGGTCACTGGTTTGTGATGGAAGGTACATGCTACGGTTTGAATATTCCAAACTGTATTTGGTGAACCCAAGTTCACCGTTAAATCTCTAATTAAAGACGTGAAATATAGTTGACAAAGAACATACCAAGTTCTATGTATGTCGTGCTTAACAAGGCACATGGGGATCTATGTAAGTTGAGGAAGCCACTGTGACTGGAAAGGGTCAGCGAGGGTGGGGCCTGAGAGGTCATGGGGACAGGTTTTTGCAGTAAGATGCAGAATCTTTAGGGAGTTTCGTGAAGGCCTGACATGGTTGCAGTTGGATCTACTAGCCTCTAGTTTGAAGACAGGCCGTGTGTAGGGGCTTGTGACTCCGTTTAGCCTGTATTGATGTCTTCACCTAGGTGAGCTGGATTGGATGTGTTCATCATGCAACTCGTCCTTTCTCTTCTAATTATGCTTCTCTATATATCTGTGTGTCTCTCCCTCCTCCACCTCTCTTTCATCTGTATCTTTCTGACTATCCACCTATCTTCTTGGCTTGGATCTTAAATTTTTAAGTTAATTTTTTTGGGGGGGGGTTTTCAAGACAGGGTTTCTCTGTGTAGCCCTGGCTGTCCTGGAACTCACTCTGTAGACTAGGCTGGCCTCGAACTCAGAAATCCGCCTGCCTCTGCCTCCCAAGTGCTGGGATTAAAGGTGTGCGCCATCACTGCCTGGCTTTTAAATTAATTTTTAAGTGTACTTTGAGCATATTCTTTCCTCTTTTTCAGCTCATCCCAGATCCTCCCTGTCTTCTTACCCACCCAACTTCATGTTCTCCCCTCCCGTTCCTCAAAAAAGAAAACAATAAAAATGAATATCAAAACACAAACTTAAAAAAAAGAAAGAAAATTAATAAGAGCAAAAAAATCAAACAAAACAAAAAGTACACACACATGCACACACAGGCATACACACTCACACATACACACACACACACACACACACACACACACAAGCCTCAAACAAAACCTGGCGCCTGTATGTGCTGACAGTCTACTCCTGAAAAGTGGCTGATACACCCAGTAAGACTCCGCTGGAGAAAACTGATTTTCCCCTTCCAGTAGGCATCAATTGCAAGTGGCCTGGCTTCTTGGTCAGGGGTGGGACTTGGCATTCACTTCCCCGATCCCCCTCAGTGCTGGGATTCTGTCTGGTTTGGGCTTGTGAAGGTGTTGTCCGAGCTATCACAATCTCTGTGAGTGCCTAAGTGTATCAAGTCGTGTTGTGTGTGCAAGGTACTGTCGTCTCTTAGAATCTTTCCACCTCCTCTTCCACTTAGATCCGTGAGCCTTTAGGGGAGGAATGTAATAAAGCCATTCCACTTAGGACTGAGTGCTCCAAAGTCTCTCTACACATGGTCCAGTTGTGGGTCTCTGTTCTGAGCTTCTCTGAGGAGGGCTGAGTGATGCTCTGATCTATAGGTATAGCAGTATTCCATTCGAATATTAATTTAATAATAAAGCAGGAGTCATTGTATTGCTCTGTTCTCCACCTAGACACCTACTCCCTTAGGAGTTGCAGCCCGATGCCAAAGAGGGAACGAAATACCAGGAAGTCTATATCAAGAAATGCTGTGTATCTCTTGTGATCTCAGGGATCCAGCAAGGAGCATTGTTGAGTGATTGATCCCCCTCCCCCGAGAGGGAGCCAGGTTAGCAATAATTGCAAAGCATATACTTTCCAGCTGTGGCCTCAGCAACAGGATGTGAGTATGTGTTTAAGGGAAAGACTCCAGGTCAGAAAAAGCCCTGGTTCATTACCCTGAAGTAGGTGTGGTCCTTCCTTCACAGGACTTCTGTTGTGTGAGGATCAATTTAAGTACATACGCAAAACACTTTGAGTATGTGATGCTTTGATAAAGGTCCGCTGCTTTATTAATATTTACTTTTAGGGGCTCCATACCTGGGCAATATCCAGTTCACCTGGGTGGGTGTGCATTGTGCAGCACCACGCGTGGCAAAAAAAGAGATAGGAGGGGAAATGCAGGTTGATGCACGCCTGTAAGTCCCGACTCGAGACGCAAGAGGCAGCCTGGGATATGTAAAGACTTTTAGGCTAGTCTGGAACCTTTTTTAAAAAAAAGTGTAGGAGGTTCTAGGACGAAAGATGGACAAGATTGGTGGAGGTGGTGGACCTTTATTTAGATTATTATTACATAGATGTTGAGAAAGCCGGGGAGGGAGTGGAGCTTCCTCTAAGCCTCTGCGGCTCCCCCCCCAGCCCCCCACCCCTCACCCTCTCCACCCCTGGTTGTGCTAATAGTCCAGCGAGAGCCCTGAGCACCGAGCCCTCGCTGGCCTCGGAGCTCCGGGAGCCCCCCAGCCTGCCTCGACGCTGTGCGTAACCGGGCCCTTCTGGCATGGGATCGAGTGGAGCCGGACCAGGCGTGGAAGGACCGGGAGCGGAGATAAGAGTGGGCGAGCGCCGGGTTGCGGGGCGGGGCGAGCGGGACGGGAGGCGGGGCCGGGAAAGTTCGCGGCGGCCGCGGAGGGCTGGCCTGGCCGCCACGGAACCGTAAAAGGCTGGGGCGGGCGGGGTGGGTGTGGCCGTGCGGGTGAGCAGAGCCCTGCACCGGGGCTCGTAGTCTCCCGCAGGCTCTCAGCCATGGGCGCCGTCTGGTCAGCCCTGCTGGTCGGCGGGGGTCTGGCGGGAGCGCTCATCCTGTGGCTGCTGCGGGGCGACTCTGGGGCCCCGGGAAAAGATGGGGTTGCGGAGCCGCAGAAGGGCGCACCTCCAGGGGAGGCTGCGACCCCGGGAGGCGGTCCGGGTGGTGGTGGCAGTGGCGGCCCTGAACCTTCCGATCGGGAGCTGGTCTCCAAAGCAGGTATTCTTCCTCCCCTCGAGGCGGTTGCTTTGAAGTTCCCCGGGGAAGGGGAAACGAATAGCACCAGGAACCGTGCGGGTGGGTTCTGGTGGACCAGCTTCCCCGACCCGGGACTGAACCCTCTTCAGCCCTCACCTCGTTCGGGGTTGTCCTGTCCTGGAGACGCTACACCGGTCCTCCAGAGGCCGCGCCCAGCTCCTGCCGCCTCAGTGGGCACGGGCTCCTCCGCTTGGCCGCGCTTGACGCAGTGCACTAGGCTGGCTTGGGGGACATCTCACAACTCTTCAGTTTCTGATGGAGCTGGGAGGAGCATCTTCTTAGTCCCAGACCCTGACATACCACACCCCTCTTTAGATTTGGGGCTTACGAGCATTGAGCACTCACTTCCTACATCTGGACAGTTCTTTCAGGAAAGTAAAATTCAGCTTAGACTTGGGTCATGAAGCCACTGTAGTTGAGGCTGTGCGCTGGCCGCGTAAACACTCAAAACAGCCCAGGGTGGTGGCCTACTAGGGAATCCAACTTATGAGATTTGTCACCTAAGTTTAAATCTTCATTTTAGAGACCCTGCAACAGACAATCAGTACGCACTGGCACAAACCCTAACCTCCTTCCTGTGCCCTTTACCAGCTGCCTGGCAGAACTTATTTTTAGTGGTGGTCATTTGTAGCTGCTACGTGAAAACCTTTCCCATGGCTGGGTTTTAATAAACAGTTCATCTGTTTTCTTCAGAAAATTGGGAATCCAGAGTAATATTTGCTGACATCTCACTTCAGACCTCATCATTAAAAAGATCCAAAAATGTAGTGAGGGTTTTCCCAACCCCCTGCTGATTTATGGTTATTATTTAAAACCATAAGCGGTCAGGCTTGTAGGAGAGTTAGCCAGGAAAGAAACTAGGTTTTTAGAGGACTTGGATTGTATACTTTTAAGAATAGTTTTTATAACTGTATATGTACTTATAAAGGGGGGAGGGTGGGATAGGAAAATCTCATGTTTGTCGAAGACATTCCTTTTCCCTCAAGCCCTCCCAACCCCTCCCCCCCCCCCCAGCTCTACTCAGTCTTGCTCTTGGTATTCCTCACACTGACTGCTATGCCTTCTTGTTAGCTGGAGCTGGCCCATCTTACATTCAGTTTCAGGGAGTTCAGGTGTACTCTCAGGTAGTTTTGAAGTCCTTTGTTCCACAGAAGCCACTGGCATGTGAGGCTGAGCCTTGTCCTAAGCTCCTGCCCCAACCCTTGGACAGCATTTTTTTTTTTTTAAACGACAAGTAACTTAACTTTGGATACCTGCCAACATGGTCTGGACTGTGGAGACTTTGCAACTTGCCACTTCATCTCTCCTCTCTCTCTTCTCTCTCGTGTGTGCTGAGCCTTCCAAAAGTGCTTTTGATCATTGGCTCTAAATGTATGTGCTCTTAGAGCAGAGTTGGGAATGTGCAAATAGGTACTTGATTTTTTTTTTTTAAACAGGGCTTTGAACTGCACATAGAAATAAAGACTACAGCAACCAGTTTTCTGAGTTTTCCTTTGCAAACCACCTAATGTTACTGCACTCTCTTTTCTTAGAGCATCTTCGAGAAAGAAACGGACATTTGATTTCTGAGAGCAAAGATCTTGGTAACCTGACAGAAGCACAGAGACTGCAGAATGTTGGAGCAGACTGGGGCAATGCCAGAGAGTATGTTCCTGTTGAAAAGATTCCAGAACACACTCCAGGGCCAACTCTGAAGAGTCAAGAAATCAAAGCCCAGAATGTCATGTAGGAGAATGGAGACTCCCCAAAGGACAGGAAACAGCTGTTAAAGTAGCTGGCAGTGTGGCTGAGAAGCTGCCCTCCAGCAGCCTGCCCATGGACAGAGCTAAAACAGCCAGCCTTGTACAACTGGTCAGTCAGGACCCTGCAGGCCATGAGGACTGGGAAGTGGTATCTAGGCACTCATCTTGGGGAAGTGCTGGTTTGGGTGGCAGTCTTGAGGCTTCTAGGTTAAGTCTAAATCAGGGAATGGATGCTAGCACAAACAATCTTGTGGGAGGAAGAAGCTGGGAAGTAGATGGGAAGATGGTGTCTCTGGAACCTCAGCAGGTCAGCATCCAGTTCCAGGTGCACTACACACAAGCACCGATGTGCAGTTCATTGCAGTAACTGGAGACCATGAGAGTCTTGGGGGATGGAACACATACATCCCACTCCATTACTGCAAGGATGGGCTCTGGTCTCATTCTGTCTTCCTGCCTGCAGACACAGTGGTGGAGTGGAAGTTTGTGTTGGTAGAGAATAAGAAAGTTACTCGCTGGGAAGAATGCAGCAATAGACTCCTACAGACTGGCCATGAGGATAAAGTGGTTCATGGGTGGTGGGGGATTCACTGACTCAATTTTCAGAGCATCCGAGAGGCTGCAGCAGAATGTGGAAGAGGCTAAGGCTGTAGAGCACACTGCATAGTTTAAAATAAAGGTGGTGTGATTCCAATTGTAGCCATCAGGGTTCTTTCAGATTTGCTAGTGTGGCTTTTGTCCAAAATGTAGGAAGATGTATGCCTGCAGATAATGCTTCCTGTAAGCTGGCACTTGTCCTCGTTGTATTGACTGGTTTGTGCTGACACATCATGACTGTGATTGATCATCCTGGGTAGTTGCTTTGGCTATTCCTAAGGTATGGACTACATATGGGCAAGGAGAAACTAAGCAACCGCACAGCTACAAGGTAGAGCTCTTAGACTAGGGAGGCTACAATGTGTCATCAGACACAGCTGAAGCAACACTGTTTACATCCAATAGTAGCAGCATACGAAACTGTGACCAGTAAGGATCAGAGTGAAACTTCCTGTTAGTTTTTATTCCATTTTAACTGCTGAGGATAGGCGAGACATTAGCACTAAGTCTTTGTCTTAGTGGTTGAAAGCCTATTCAGAGTTGGTCATCTAGGAAGCAGAGCATGGGGGGTTGAGATATGAGATGCTGAGGTGGCTTGAAGGGTTTAGTTCTTTGAGGACTGGGAGTAACAGGTCGGAGTCTGGTGCATCCCTTCTTTCCCACAATTCCCTGGTGGGACCATCTCTGCTCACTGCTCCACCTCATTCCTACTAGGTGTCAACAAATGGCTGCCCAGAGATGTCCTTCCATGTTAACTCTTCACTCTCCTTACATACCAGCGAGTGAAAAATCTATATAGGACCATGATACAGAAGAATGTCTTTGCTCTGAGAATAAATAATTAAGCTTTAAGTTATAACTGAATAAATAAATCCCAAGTTTTAGTATCTTTATTCAGTGTCTCAGTTATTTGTCTCAATTTTCACACTGTAACCTAGATTTAAAGTAACTATATTTCACACATAAAGAAAAGTAAGCCTTGAATTATAGCAGATGCCACATGGAGAGTCTTTTCTCTCCCTTGGAGAATGTTTAAAAAATTTTTTTTGAGAAAGTCTTAAATATTTTTAAAAACTTTGCTTAGAAGGGAATTTTTGAGGTGGAGTTTCTTATAGCATAGGCTTACCCAAAATGCACTATGTAGCCAAGGATGCCCTTGAAACTGATCCTTCTGCCTCCATTTTTCAAGTGCTGGGATTATAGGCATGTGCCACCATATCCAGGTTTATGCAAGCACTCTACAGCTGAGCTACAGCCCAGCTCTGTTGTTTTCAGACAGGGTAGCCCAGACTGGCCTGGGACTCCCTACATAGGTAAGGATGCCTTCAACAGCTCATTTCCCTACTTCCACCTTCCAAATGCACAAATGAAATGAGTTTTTATGTGCTGACAGTCTATCAGCTAAGGCAGGTATTTAATTCTGTCTAAGATGCACTGTGCTGACAAAAGTCTAGATTCAACTGAAAGCAGCATTAGAAAGTTTGTTTGGAAGCTTTACGCTCTCAGCAGTTTTGAGATAAATCCCGTGCATTCTGCTTATGTATCTTGCAATGAGATTCACAGAAGGCACTGGCCATTATTTCACAAAGCTAAGTAAAACAATTTAAATAAAAGTTTCTAGAATTCTATTTATAGTTACCTGTTGAAATTAAAGTTAACCTTTCATTAAAGCCCATTGACTTAAGAAACAAATCATGCTATGTCTATACACTTACATCACTTATGAAATGCACATCGATTGTAATCATCATTTGAAGTCAGGTGCGCTTCAGAGTGATAACTCTGTCATTGAAAGCAGCACAAGGCTCCCCTGAGAGCGCAGGTACTCCCTCCTCAGGGCCAGCCAGCAGAGTCAGGGCTTCTGAGCAGCATCTCCCTTCTGCCTGTGGTGCCACCTTGAGGGCCCTCCCCATCCTTGGCATCCAGGCTGTGGGAGGGAAATAACTTGAGGAAACCCCCACAAATTCGGTATTAACACTGACCTGAAGGCAGCCCACAGTTCTGCTCATGATCATTCCACTGCGGGAACTGGCCAGGTGACCATCCCTAGAGGTGAGGGGCTTGGGGCTGCAACATGGCCTCCAGCTAAGCAGCTGTGTCTCCATGAAAACTGTGTATTTAGGGGCATTAACCCCTGCCACATTGTCTTGTAGGTCTGTCCTTGCCTCAGTATATTTGGTTTGCACACAAATACTCTCAGTTTATTAACATTTAATTAAGGTAGACTTATTAATTCAATGTTAAAGTTATCTACTCATTTGTTAAAGAGTAACAAAGTATTTTCTTTCTTTAGTTTTATGCAAGAGAAGAGATTTCCAAGTTTTGATTGGGGGCACCAAAGTTTTGTTGATTACTGATATTGACAGACAAAGACTGAGTTCAAGGTCACCAAAAAGGCTGGTGTTTGTCCAGCATGATGGAGTTTGTCCTTCTGTTCTTGGCTCTGCAACCCTTTACACCATCTGAACACGTTTCCCCACTCCTGAAACTCAGAATTTGCCAAGGTAGGAAAAAATTGACTCTACTATCTCAGAACAGTAAAATAATTTAAAACAATTATACCAACATGCTAGAATTAGCATAAATTAATACATTATAAAATACGACTCTCAAAACTAACTGGTAGTGTTCCAAGTTTTACTGTGAGAGCATTCAAAATGTTTATTTCAAAATAGAGTGTACAGGAAAGGGTATCTTTTATTAAATTTCACATAAAAAGAAAAAAGTTTCCAGGGCACTAATTATAAGTAACACCACAATTAATCGGGTGTCAGCCCTCTGTAGAGAGCGGGCAAGCAATGCATCATTTTAGTAACATTTTTTCCTGGTCTTTCACTTTCTGAATCCTCTTTTCTTGATTTCTGATCATTGAAGACATTGCTGAAATATCAATAAAACAAAGTTAGATTATAAAATCAACTCAGGCTTTAAACCCTTTACACTCATCTCTCAAGGATAAGCTGTTAGCCCACAGAACAGACCCACTCTGACCCTGAGGTGCATAAGACTTCAACTCAGTGAACTTTTATAACAAATGTAACAGCCTCCAAGAAGCAGGACTAGACAACAGAGGCATAAATCAAGCACCTCAAGAGGGTACCAGAGGAAAGCCTCCTGGTCTTCCATCTCTGGGAGCTAAACTACTACTACAAGTAGTTTGGGGAATTTCTCTGTGTTCCTGTGCGCATGCATACAAATGGAAATACATGTATGCTTTGGCTTCTGCTTGTGCTGGGGACTCAACTCACACTCTTGTGCATGCTAAGCAATCTCTGAACATCAAGTTCTACCTATAGCCCTGTAGTTTAAATTTTTATAAATTCTGCCCAAAAACCTCCAAAAAAATTTGTTCACAACTTTAAGCACCATCTTGCCAGGCATTATATCTGGCCCAAGGCAGTGTTCCTATTAAACAGACACCGCATGTCTTCCAAATAGACGCCTCTGGGATGGCATAGGCAGGAGGAACTCAGAAAGTGTCCGTGTAAGTGGGACCAAAACCAATCTATGTTCTTTTTTTTAAAAGACTCACAGTAATATGGGCAGTGCAAAGTGTTTTCTTACTGCTCAGAGAGAGCTGGGTTAGCACAATTTACTTGAGATTTTCTTTTAACAGCAATGTGATGTAACCTTGGTGTGTTAAAGGATGTGGGCTTTAGCATTAGAAATTGCAAGGATCAAGCCTCAGCACTATTCCTACGTGACATGGGACTTACTGTGTGGTCAGGACCCTCACTCCCATGCTGCTGTGAAGGCCGCATGAAGACATGAGCAACAGTGAGTTCAGGGGCCCAGCTGCACGTGAGTGAGTTGTTAATGGATAGTGGCTGAGTATTAGTAACATGCTAACATTTATTGTACAAATGTCTGTTGTTAGAAAAATATTTCTTGTGTGTGCATGCATGTGTGTGTCTTTCTGTGAGTTGTCCCATTGCTGGGGATTGAACCAGGGGTTTGTTAGCTAGGCAAGTGCTCTATCACTCAGCTAATTCCCCAGCCCTGGGGACAGCTGTATATACTGTACCTTGGTTCTTCAGCTGTAAATCTTCTACCAGGGTTTGCAAACTTTCCAGTCTGTTCTGCAGCTTTCGGCATGTTTTTCCTGTTGTTTCTAGTGACGGAGACTGTGAATCTATTAGAAAATTGCTTAGATGTGATATTAAAAGTCTATTTAATATTTCTTTTATAAACCCTCAAATTACACATTAAACAAGTTTTCTTATGAAAAATTTAAAACATTAATTTAAAATGAAAAGGTTTCCCACTTAAATAGAGCAATACTAGCTTATTGGTTTTGTTTTAAATAAATTTGATTTACTATTATTCAACTACATAGTATTAAGCAAACTCTGAGAAGAAGTTAGCGCTATCCTGTATGGGTCAGCTAGACACCAACCTGAGTTTGTCTAACTGAGGGCTTCTCAGTGTGCGACTGTCACCTGAGTGTGGGTGGTCTATGTGGTGGGAAAGGCTGTATGCATGCTGACCCAGCAGTGACCCTAAGATAAGGTGACAGCAACTGATGGGGGCCCAGAGGCACGAAAAGCTGTCTGTACTAAGTGTGCGAAGTTTTATCAATTTCTGAAAATACTTGGCTAGCAAATGGATCTCAGCCCCCAACTAGATGAATAATTTTGAAAACATTTTTATGGACTTTTTATTCCAAAGTACCTTTTCATTGTAAATATAGCATTAAGGATAACTGTCTAAATGTTTTTCAGTTCAAGAGGATGAGCGACAGTATCTTAGGAATCTTTGAACAAAAATAATATCTACCATGATGCTTGGTGAGGACGCGGAAATGGGGGAAATGCGGATCACTGTGCAGTGTCACAGGCACTGCCCCTCCTCTAGTGATCACTCTTGACTGATCAATTAGCTGCTTCTTACACTTGCTTGTGCTTTGTTTGCTTTCTTTGACACAGGACACTACTATGTAGCCACAGACAGGGTAACACTGTGCTGTCATGGACTAAGCACCACTATGCAGCCAGGGATAGCCTGGGGTTTACTATGGAGAATAGGCCGTGGACTTCGGAGACCTCCTTTCTGTGTGTTCTGAACGATGACACAAAGAGCTTAGAAACAAAATATATAGAATATAATGCATATAACAGTAATAATAAAATGTACTAAACTGTGATTAGGTTCTGATTTTATACTTCTTTAGGATCTAGAAATATGTATGACACAGAATATCAAAAAAGTAGGTGTTTTGACTATGACACAACACCCTGTGCGGCTTACTCCTTATCAATAGGGATGCTTCACAGAGTGATGGGCTGGTTTTAGTCACTGCTGTATAGAATGAGAGAGATTTCAAGTACAATTCAATTAATATGTAACACATATTTTAAGGCACTTATAGTACAAATCAATTTGTTTTTTTTTCTTTTACAAAAAAACTTTAAAAATTTGATGAAATTTTTAACAAGTTTGTATAACAGATATTTACACTTAAAAAAATGTTAGCTAAAGGAAAATCCTATTTTAACTAAGTGTGTTAGCACTTAGACACAAGGTATTATAAAATTATAAAACCAACAAATAACAGCAACAAAAAAACAAGAAAAAGGTTCACTATTCATGTCACACAAGAGTAAACATGTATTTATATATAATATCTAAGCTTTTATTATACTAAGGCAGGAGTGTGTATATGCAATAGCTATCTAAGTTAGACACCACAGTACTTATAGCACCAACTGCAGGCTGTATATGGGAGGAGTGTACAGAATCCCACAATTTCCTGGATTAAGAAATCAACCAACCCCATTAGCAATACCAGATCCCTCTTACCTTTTGTAGAGTTGGGTGAGTGAATAGGCTTGGTAGTCCGATACTGTGGTGTGGAGCCTACTGATTCCTCGGCTGAGCTAGTCAGGAGGGAGTGCACCGGAGACTTCTTAGGAGAAGAATTGAATGAACGAGAAGCTGAAATTTTCACAGATGGACTTGCTAAAATTGCATAAGAACAAAGGTAAAAAGAATTAGTTAAGAACAGTGTACTGTACCCCCAATGACAGAGATAGGAGGAAAATACCTATGGTTTCAGGTTAGAACTTTAAACAGTTATGTCCTAAAAACGGTTGTACCTTATGTGATGGATTAATCTTAGTTAACTTGATTGGGTTAACTAGATTGAGAAATATCTAGAAAACTGGCAGAGTACACTTCTGAGTTGTTTGTGAGGGAGGGAGTTTCTAGAGACAAGTGGCATTTACATCAACAAACTGGATGAGCGAAGACCCACCTTACACATGGGTAGCACTGTCAATGGGTGGGCTAAGTCCAGTTGGAACAAAAGAAGCTACAGAAGCTCACCCGTGGGTGCTAGTTTAATTCTTCACGGGTGAGTTTGGTTTTGATATTGCCATCACCTGGAGACACCAGGGCCCAGCATTTTCACCCTTGAGTGTAGAGTCAACAGGTGACTCTCTAGCAAGCCTCCAGGCCTCAGCCTCACACTGGGGTGGAATCATTGCCCTCTTGCTGAAACTTCAAGATTCTTAGGCTAAGCAACTGTTCTTTCCAGCTGTTAACTTGCAGGTGGCCTTTGTAGGGCTCTCCAGCCTCTGAGCACGTATTAGTCCGTAGTTATATGAGCACCTTATGGTGGTGTTCCTCTGGAGAGCCCTGGCTTAGGAATGAGAATGCGCAGAACCTTGATATCCAGAGGTCTCACTTCAAATCAGACCCACTGCCGATTTGATCAAACTGATTTGGGATTGTCAAATCACTTAGCTGTCTAAAGACAAAAAATGAATTTTGTATAGAAGATGGTAATCTTGATCTAAGTCTGAACTCAGTATCATATAATAAAAACTAACCAGGTGTATAAGGAGAAAGGATGACATGGTAGAAAACCAAGAGAAAAAAATGCAAGCAGTAGAGGGAGATCAGACAATGGAGCCAAGACTTCCATTGATCCAAGCCACATGACTTTGACCAGCAGATGTCTTCCACTCAAGAAAGAAAATGGATATAATGGGTAAGAACTGCTAAAACAAGCAAGCAAACAAAAATATCACAGAACTGGACAAGAGGGGAAAGGCATACTACATTTAAACAGGCATCCATTAAATTACTGCTGGCTTCTTAGTAGATACAGCAGAAACCCCAAGTGGGGAAAATTACCCACATTAATAGAGTGGTGAAAAAATCCTAACCTGGATATTCTATACTCAGTCCCTCAAAATGAGGATGAAATACACAGTCTCAGGAACTGAGAAAATTTACCATCCTCAGACATACATTAAAAGCATTAAGTACCAATTATACTAGTTAGAATGCAAAGAACCAAGATGTCAGCATATCAAAGTGAATATTAATTAAACAGGAAAATACAAATAACCTGTCCTAAGCCAGGTGTGGTGGCACACATCTTTAATCTGAGAGCTTGGAAGGCAGAAGCAAGTTGAACTCTGTTTGAGGCCAGCCTGGTCTTCATGATGTCCAAACTACAGTGTTGGCACTGGAGGTGCGAGAGCCCTAACAGGCAGACAGCCTAGCGGTTCAATTAACAACAGTTCAAGGTGGGGATAGCTGAATGGGAGCTGTAGGAAGTGAGAGTTAGCGGGGGCTTAAACACCGGTGTGACTCTAGCTTTCTTCCCTTGGAAGTGAGGCACCTCTACGGATTCTATTGAAAACTCACCTGTAGATGTGAACGTGAAGCAGCTAGAAGGATCTTCCAGGTCTCCTGGATGCAATGCGACTGGCTCTCTGGAAACGGAAGAACAGTGTGCAGGTTAACTTGGCCAATTTGACTGGACTGAGAAACACAGAGGAGGTTATCCAGGCATACAGCTAGGGAGGGCATCTCTGGTGTTCCCGGAGAACGGTTGGATTGCGGAGGCTCTGCATGAATGATGTTGGAGGAGGAGGAGGAGAAGGAGGAGGAGGAGCCTAGTCATGGGAGGTAAGCCCCTGGACGCTTGTCTTCATCCCTTCTAATATTCTCCCCATGTTCTATTTTCCTCTTTTCCATAAGATAAACAGCTTTTCTCTGCCACATACTCCTGTTCTGAGTTCTGTCCAAGCACATCCTGAACCACCGTAAACCCAAATAAAATGTTTTTCTCCTTTCTGTTGTTTCAGGCATAAGAGTTAGAGAAGCTAATGTAAATGCCAATGCAAACATTCTTTTCTAAAGCACAGTACTAAGACATAAGGACCAATGGAAGCCAATGCAGGCAAATGTGATGGCTTGAAATATAAACTCAAGATGCCCAATCGTAACTGTAAGTTGTAAAGGTTCTCAAACACCTCTAGTGGGAAAGCCAAAATACATTATAGTCTTGTATTCAGTACTCAAGAATGATTTTTCCCCTGCTTTGAGACAGGGTCTCTAGCATAGGCTGCTCTACAGCTCCTATGTAGCTGAAGTTGACCTTGAACTTTTGACCTTCCTGCCCATACTTGCTGAGTGCTAGGATTATAGGTATGCACCCCCAGCCGACTCACTAAAAACATATTAATGGAATCTGGGTTAGAAATTTTATTTTTATTTTTATTTTTTTTAATTAATTTATTTTTTTAGGTTTTTCGAGACAGGTTTCTCTGTGTAGCCCTGGCTGTCTGGAAGTTGCTCTGTAGACCAGGCTGAGCCTCAAACTCAGAAATCCACCTGCCTCTGCCTCCCAAGTGCTGGGATTAAAGGCGTGCGCCACCACTGCCTGGAGAAATTTTATTTTATTTTTTTGTATAATAAAAATTATAAGTACAAATCATTTTCTCATATATTCTATAAGTTGCTATTTTTAATTACTCATTTAAAAATGAGGAAAGCAGCTGAGTGTGGTAGTACACACCTCCAACCCCTGCCTTTGGGAAGCTAGGCAGAGGGAGCTGAGTTCCAGGCCAGCCATCACTACATGACAAACAAGTGACCAGAAAGGAAACAGAAGAAACCAAAGAGAGTTAACAAGAACTCAGCATTAATAATACAAGGTTACAAAACTTCAGATACAGTCAGATCAGTGGGTGGAAACAGGCCTGGCCTTGGCAGGCTCGGTTCTGAGACCTACAGTCTGAGTCCTCTGGGTGACTGAGCTGACAATTGTTGCTGTGACACAGGGATGTTACTAGCTTTGCTCATTGCTGTCTAAGTGCTTTATTCACAGCCATCATTATGCATGATACAAGTTAAAGAGATGACTGATGTAAAGTACTAGAGGTTACCTTGTCAGTTTTGTAGTAATTTTGAGTTGCTAGAGAACAAAAGAGGTAAAGATTAGTAAGAATGTAACTACAGCAAAGAAAAATGGTATGATGGCTTCCCAGATTGCTAATCAGAGAAAGTCTTGTACTAGCCTTGATGATCTGAGTTCAGTCTCTCATCACACAGTGCAGGGAGAGAACTGGCTCCTACAGGCTGTTTCTCTGACCTCCACACATGTGCTCTGGTACATGCATGCACACACACTCATACACATACAATAAATGTGAAGATTTTTAAATGAAAAAGTCTTGGTCTCTGAAAAGCATACAGTAGAGTCCCTGGGAAGCGCTACTGACAGTTGGTTATCACAATACATTTTATACAAATGCAGATGTGAGAATCAGCTTTGGCTATGCTAGTCATTCAATTGTAAAATGATAATTTTATTATAAAAACATCACTGAAAAGATAAGTGTTGACAATTTCATTATTGAAAGAAACAGCTTTTTCTAATCACAAAGAAACTCTACGTGGAGCTTTTGTCACCTCGGGAAGTAACTCTGCCCTGTGCTTGTGACTGGCTTCTTCCCAGGTAGCTCAGTGGAAGTCCCCAGAGGCAGTACACAGTAGTGGCTACAAACTTGTGCTTTGAAGCCATTAAGGCTCAAGTTCAAAGTGGCCTTCAGAGATTACAAACTGAATGCCCTTGGCAAGTTGCTTACACAATCTGATTTTCTTCATTTCTAGCCTAAAAGAGGAAGATAATAGCTACCACATACTTTAGATAAACAAAATAAGATAACTCTAAAGTAACTAGAAAACAGGAGGGTTGGAATTATAATATAGTTATTATTCAAAGGTACAGTGTAGTACTATATATCCAAGAAAGAAGAAAATCAATACATCATTTCTGCTTAGATGAAAACAAAGACAGAGTTAGAAAGATTGATTTATTGTACGGTGATCAAGAAACAGAGTATTTAAGATACTGCCTTGATTTAGTCACTAAAACGTATTTACTGAATGGTTTTTGGTAGGCCTTGTGTGCAACTGCTGAGGACATGGGGATGAATAGCTCATTCATAACTTAGAGTAACTATTGCTGCCATGAACACCATGACCAAAGCAACTTGGGGAGGAAAGGCTTTATTCAGCTTACCCTTCTACACCACAGTTCATCACCAAAGGAAGTCAGGACAGGAACTCAAACAAGGCAGAGATCTGGAGCAGGAGCTAATGCAGAGGCTTATTGGCTTGCTTCCCTTGGCTTGCTCACCATGCTTTCTTATAGAACCCAGGACCACCTGCCAGAGACACCACCACAATAGGCTGGGCCCTTTCCCATCAACCACTAATTAAGAAATGCCCCACAGGCTTGACTATAGCCAGATCTTATAGAGTCATTTTCTCAATTGAGGCTCCCTTCTCTCTGACGACTCTAGCTTGTGTCAAGTTGACAAAACTAGCCAGTACAATAAATAAAATTTAAGTAGTTCTGAGTATGTAATCATTTTCATATTTTTTTTTATTCTTTTCTCATAATACATCCCAACCACAGTTCCCTCATTCCATGTCTCCTAGTCTCCACTCTCTATCTCCCCTTTCCCCTAGATCCACTCCTCCTCCATTTCCCTTCAGAAAAGAGCAGGCCTCCCAGGGATATCAAATGAACGTGGCATATTAAGCCCTAATATCAGGGCTAGGTGAGGCAACCCAGTAGGAGAAAAAGGGTCCCAAGAGCAGGTGAACAAGTCAAAGACACCCCACTCCCACAGTTAGGAGTCCCACAAAAAATTTTCATACTCTTAAAAAAGATATAAAGATGGTTTATATTTTTATAGGTCATGAAAACAAAAAAGATTAAAGTAAGGATTTTCTATAAGTTATTTATAGACACACATTATAATTTTATGCAACTGAAGGGTCAGGACTGAAATCTGTCTGCTTACATGTTCCAAGGGCCTAGGACAGCACATTTGGTACATTACAGAGTTCATGGCTTTGAAGTCAGAGAACTGAACAAAAAGGACATTTTATAAGCAGGGGCAGGCAGTGAAATCACTTCTCACCTGCTCAGAGTCTCACTGGATTTGCTGCCTTCCGTGGACTCCCTCAAGGAGTTGTTGCTTCTGTTGGTAAGAGAAGAGCAGGAATTAAAAAGACAATGTTAGAAAGCTGGGCACAGCAGCCAGGCACTTAATCCCAGCACTCAGAAGGCAGAGGCAAGCCAATCTCTGGGTGTTCCAGGCCAGCTTGGCCTACATAGTGAGTTGTATGTCAGCCAGGGGTACATAGTGAGACCATCTTGAAAACCAAAATGAAACAAAAACCACAAAAAAGATAGGTTGTTATTTTCTTTTTTCTTTTTCTTTCCGGTCTGTGAGACGAACTCACTGTGCCGCAGCAAAGGCTGGACTCTGAACTCGGAAAGCCACCGGCCTTGGACTCCCGAGCATAGCTACTACAGCAGTGTGCCACCGCTGGCCGGCTGGGTTGTTACTTTCTTATTGATATAACAAAAATTTTAAGAGAAATAGTTTATTCTTTAGTGGAGGAGGGTGCTGGGTATTGAACCCAGGGCTGTGTGTAAGAACAAACTACACCTCAAGGACAATTTATTTTTATATTGCTAGCTAGATAGGTCATAAGTGTTAGCTTTATGATAAAATACATTTTCATTTGAGTGCTGATTTTGGGCAGATACAGACTGAAAAGAGTGATGTTGAAGCTCTGGCTCTTCTGGGAGAGAATGCTAAGTCAGAAGGAAGACAGCTGTGAAATGCCTTGCCATAAAAGGCTCACTGCCAAGTCTGACAACATGAATTTAATCCCTGGAGTGCAGATGGAGAGACTAGACTCCTGCGGATGGTCTTATGGCACTTGGGGACTAAAGACAGTTTAGTATAGTGCTTGCCTGTCATGTACAAAGCTCTGGGTTTGATCACTAACACCACGTAAACGGGCAGCATGGTCAGCTGTAATCCTAGCAATCAGGCAGTGGAGGCAGGAGAATCAGGAGTTATTCAAGATCACCCATTCCTGGCTATATATAAGCATCCTGTCTCAAGATTATAAAAAAGAGGTGGTGGTGATGGTGGATATCTAGTTAGATTAGAGCACAGTACACAGCACAGTATAGGGTGTGATTTAGGGTTATTGTTGCTGTGATGAAACACCATGACCAAAAGCAATGTGAAGGAAAGGGCTTATTTAGCTGATACTTTCACATCACAGTTCATCACTGAAGAAAGTCAGGGCAGGAAGTCAAGGTAGAAACCTAGAGACAGAACTGAAGCAGAAGCATAGAGAAATCCTGCTTAATGGCTTGCTCCTATGGCTTCAGCCTGCTTTCTTAAACAACTCAGGACCACTTGCCTAGAAATGGTGCCACTGCCTGTGGGCTCAGCCTCCCACAGCAATCATTCATCACGATCATACCTCCTAGGCTTGCCTACAGGTCAGTTTTACGAGGCATTTCTGGCATTTCTCAACTGTAGTTTCCTTTTCTCAAGCAACTCCGGCTTGTATTAGTTTGACTTAAACTAGCCAGCACAGGCTAGTGGCTAAAAGTCAGAGTTTTTAATGCCATACTGGGAGATCAGTATTCACTGTAATAGGCAGTGACAAGACAGGACTTTTTAAGCAACGAGTTTTGTGTCCTCTCTGAATAATGAACTGTTAGACATTTTTTTTTTCTTTTGCTCACATTGCTCTCAGGAATTGTCCTTTTTAGAGTTTTATAGAATGTTCTAAGTTTTCTTCATTTTTAAATGATTTCATTTAGAATTCAGCTATTCAGTTGATGAATATAGGATCATCTTTAGTACAAGTCTTACAATCTTACATTGATGCTGTTGTAACTTCCATCTGAACCACCTTTCAAAGTTACAAATGACACTGTAAATACATGTAAATGTAGAGAAAGTCCTTTGGTATGGCATACCATGTCAATAGTTCATATGGCTGAATATCAGTGCTTTTATCTGGATACTCAATGTCCTCCTAAGTCCCAGAGTGAAATATAGGCTTAGGCTTAGTCCCCAGCTTGAAACCACTGGAAGGCAGTGGACCCTTCAGGAGGTGGGGCCTTGTGTCACCATGGGTGACTTCTAAGGGAACGTGATCCCTAGCCCTTCTCTCTCTTGCTTCTCAGCAGTGAGGTGAGCAGCCTGCCTCCTAGTCTTAACAGCTTTACCATTGCCATCTGACACCCTCAACAGGGTCCCAAAGCCTGACTGTAGCTGGAACCTCAGAGATGTGGGGAACATCAACTTTTGTTCTTGTAAGTTCCCTCAGGCATTGTGCTGAGGCTCATAATCAGCAAGATTTAAAAGAAAAAAGAAAAGAAAACTCTTTCAGTTCACTTTTAGAACCTTAAGTCCTCTTTAGAGTTAAGCAATGAAACAGCTTTCCTTCTCTGAAGCCAATATGCACATCAAGTTTCATGAAAACTATTCAAACTGACTTCCCAATTTGCCAGGCCATAGAAAACATTCCTGCACAATGGATCAGCCTAAGAGTCTGATATTCTTACCTCTGGCAGAGCTCTGACCTCAGGCTGGATTCAGTGATGCAGTCTCTTACTCTGTCATCTCTGTGAGACAGAACTCAGTCAACTATATACACATGCATCTCTGTGTAGACAGAGAGAACTCAGCTAACTGAGTTAAACACATGTGCATTTCTGTATTCATCTTTTAGAAACAACCAACTATTTACTTATGCTTAACTTTTCTTTAAGATATCTATCATCACTATATTTTAGGCATCCAAGCAAATCTACCAAGAGCCAGCTAGTCCTGGATTTCAGCTCAGACGCTTTCTCCCGTGGGTTTGTTCTTGGTGTTTAGTTTGTTGTTGTTTTAACAGGTTGGAGCTGTATAGCACTGCCTAGCCTGGAACTCAGCATGTAAGCTAGGCTAGCAACAATCCTCCTTCCTCTGCTTCACAAGTGCTAGGATTCCAGGCATGCCCACAACACGGGCTTTCTTCCAGGCATTCTTCAGCACTTCTTTGGCATTATGGAGAAGTCAGACTTTAGTGACAGGGCCATTTGGAGGATTACAGAAAATTCACCTGAATTATCACCAAATACATTTGTTTGATGCACTTCCAAGTACAAGGCCACTGGGGACAGCAGTGATAGAAACTGACTGGGGAAGCCATGGAAACCCTCCCCATCATTAGTGCTCAGGACCAGACTTGTGACACTCTCTTGGTTTCATAAGAGGAAAGTCAGTCTATGCTATTTATTCATCTGTCAAATCACTGTCCATGCACAGAGGGCCTATTACAAGGAAAATGAAAGTCATCAGCTTGGCATGCTTGCTCATACATGCTTGTAATCCTAACACTCTGGATGTTGAGGCAGGAGGATCAAGAGTTCAAAGCCAGCCTGGGGTAAGACTTGTTTTTTTTTTAAAAAAGCTGTATGTGGTAGTACACCCTTTAATCCCAGCACTCAGGAGGCAGAGGCAGGCAGGTAACTGAGTTTGAGAGTAGCCAGGTTTACACAGTGAATTCCAGCACAGCCAGGGCTACACAGTGACCCTGCCTCACTCCCACAAACACAGAAAAGAAAGTGTTCTGCAAGTCAAAGGATTCTTTGCTGGAATAGCCAACAGAACATTTCTGACATTAGTGGCCAGAGGTAATGCAGTGTCATGATACATAACCATATATTATAATGCTTTACTGTTATTACTAGCAATTATATAAGTGCAGCTAATGTCAGCATTTAGATTAAATATACATTCTCAGAACATCTTAAGGAACTGGAGATGAGTTTCATAGAGATATTCAAAAAATTTTACTTTCACATATTAATATTACAAAAATAAGATCAATACCAACACACATACCATGCTAAATTAATATAAGTTTATCTAAATGACAATGCAAAGGTACTTGAAAAGTACTTAAGAGTCTCACTGATCTCTGTAGATATGGGCAAGGAGGGGCTGGTGAGCTCATGAATCTGTTTTTGGATGAGACTTATTAATTTGATATAAGCCATTGTCAAGAATAGCCAGAGACCTGGGCTTTTCCTATTAGCTTATTCCTTGAATGCTCCTAGTTCCCAGTGCTACATAGTTCTAGCTTTGCAATAGACTGTGTGTTGCACACAAATCAGCCCTTTGGGATTTGTTTCTTTCGATTGTAAGATGGGACAAGTACATGCTGTCCCACCTTGTACTCTCATGCCTTTTCACCATGCTTCGGAAGGACAAAAGGAGGCCAGCCATGTGAGATCTCTGGCATAGCAGACATAGGCACTTCCCTAGGCAGGAGATTAGCAATGCAACTAAAGTTGAGGACAGATTCAGGGTGCTGAGCTAAGGGTACTGGGAAGGTCACGTAGCCATGGGAGATTAGAAGCACCCAGCAATTGAGCCAAGAAGGCAGGTTGAAAAGTAAGCTATAATGTGTGTGGTTGTGTCGTTCATCCACAGATCCAAGGGAACCTGGGTGGGCTGGTAGCACAGTCAGCCTGGAGCTTAAAGCACTTGCAAAAACTATGAGCAATGCCACCTTCTCACAACTGGTGGTGTGTGATACTCAAGTAAGATTATGGATGTAAAATCTCTTGGGAATCATAAATGACTACAAATTAACACTGACTAACAGCGTGTGCTGGTCAGCTCTAGACTGAATGAGTACTCTTTTGCTCTTGGGGACTGGCCTCTTTGCTTTTGCCTCATCTCTCCACCTTCACGCTGCTTCAAACGTGTTTTAATCCTTGACCTTCCAATAGGAGCATGTGGACAACTTAATGGTGGCACACTCCTGGGAGGAGCTTTGCCATCGTGAGCATGCAGTCTTACAGAGTCACCTACAATGCTCCAAGAGACGTGTTCCTCCCATCCTCCTCTGTCTTGCTCAGGGGCATGGCCAGCTCCTCATTGATCACGCTTCTCAGCTCTTGCAGAAGCTGCTTCAAGTCCTCGTCGGGTCCTCCTTCAGTGTGCTGGTTTTTATAGAGTGCTGATTAAAGCAACACACATCTGCACATTATATTCTTTTATAAAAGTAATGTAGCTGCTAGACAGAAATTATGGAAAAGCAGAATAAATGATGGTTTCTTTTGCAGTGCACAGGTCCATTTCAACTACTGGTCATTTGGCTAGCACCCATTGTTTATTTAAAAAGTACTTGCCATTTTAAAGACAGGACTTTTAAAAGTAAAGTCTTTCTTTTTTAAGAGTTAGAGCTGGCTACTGATTATAAAGAATTTGTATATCTTCAGAGAAAGCCTGAACTTATATTGTCCATTTTTGAAAGTATAAAAAGTTCTGCATATAATGCAATTAAAATATACTTTAATATTTTTTAACATTAATCCCAATGACTATTTCATTTTGTCTTTTCCAAGAAAATAACTAATAGTGAAGAAAATATTTTTGTAATCTGGATTCCTAGAAATTATATAAATCTAAGATCTAATCATTGAAATGCTGGTTATAAACATTACACTTGAAGGTGACTTTTTCCATTCATTTTATGGATTACATGATTGGTTACTAACATGAGACAGGAAGCTGGCCGTCGACTGGGAGGATGGTACGTTAGAATGAGACCGAGTCACAGATGCTGGCTGGAGAAGGCGAGGTTTCACTGAAGAATTTGAGCTGTATCCCGGGCCCTGAAGCTCCTACAAATAATGCAGATGTGAGTGAAGTCATGCCAGCCTACAGCTGTGTGCCAGCCTACAGCTGTGTGCCAGCCTACAGCTGTGTGCCAGCTACAGCTACAAACACTGTGAAATCAAAATTATTTTTTAATTTCACAGGCAAACTTATTATTAAAACTTTTGAAATAATGATCAACTTAAGCTATACTTCTGAAAAAATATATACATTTCAGTATAAAAGTACTGTTTTTAAGAAAAAATGCTTCAGCCGGGCGTGTGGTGCGCACGCCTTTAATCCCAGCACTTGGGAGGCAGAGGCAGGCGGATTTCTGAGTTCGAGGCCAGCCTGGTCTACAGAGTGAGTGCCAGGACAGCCCGGGCTACACAGAGAAACCCTGTCTCGAAAAACCAAAAAAAAAACAAAACAAAAAGAAAAAAAAAAAAGAAAAAAATGCTTCATCATGGAGATTATTCCACAAACAAGCTAACCATGGACCTTTTGGGTCTTTGTATTCACTCAGCATATGAGCATGTAAAACTCTCCCCTTGGGTATTCAAGGCAGGCACCCGTGGAACACTGTTCTACTTGCTTATTGTCAAGTAGGACTAGAATGTGATGTTCGATGTTACCTGAAATCACAAGTGTGGACACACTGGGTAGCAATACCTCCACAGACTTCCTAAGTGCTAGCAGTAGATGATGTGGAAACTATCTTTAAATATAAGACATGCAGGGACCTGGGAGCTGGCTCAGACGGTAAGGGGCTTGTGTGCACACATAAGGTCTTGAACCCTAGTACTCATGCACTGAGCCAAGCGTCTGTAACCCCCGCGCAGAGAGGTGGAGAGATGGGGAGCCTGGGGCCTTGCTGGGTGGCCAGCCTGACCTAATCAGTGAGTGCCAGATTCAGTGAGAGATCCTGTAAGGAAGTGACTGAGGAAGGAACCTAGCATGAACCTCTGGCCTCTACGGTGATCACCTAAAAACATATAACGAGATCTCTCTCTCTCTTTCTCTCTCTCCTTCTCTCTCTCTCTCTCCTTCTCTCTCTCTCTCTCTCTCTCTCTGTCACACACACACACACCCCACACACACTGTATGTAAAGAAATATCAAAGCATATCAAGCATAGGCATTGTTTCTGCTTAAACTATGTATTATGAAAACAACCTTACTTTTACATCCAAAGTGTGCTGAAGTTTTAGACGCACGGATTCCTGTTCCTGGCGCTGTATTATATCTTGACACTCTGCAAACTGCAAAGATGCCTACAATCGAGCAACCATAAATGGTTTATCCCCCATTCTTTAATTTATTAACCTGTAATACAGTTTTCAACTCTGTAGTCTATGATCCATGTATCTGTCACATATCTTACCCAGTGTACACTCAGCACATGCTCAGTGGTCGGTATGAATGAATGAACTAAGGATGAAATGAGCAAAAAGCTTTATCAAAGTATAAAATTTACATCTGGGCTCACAGGTGCAGACCTAGAATTTTAGGACTTAGGAGGTGAAGGCAGAAAGATCAGTAGTTCAATTTCACCCTGGGCTATATAGCAAGATTGGGGCCACATTCAAAAACCCAAAACTACAACTGAATTCAGAATAGCACGTTTTAGGAACCATGGCTGGCACAGTCAGATCATGGAGTATTTTATCTAACCACAAAGGTCTGGCTTCTTAGGAATTAATGATTGGCTTTGATACCGTTAGGTTTTCAGAGTTTCTAAGTAACAGGAAGACAGATTTATCCCTGTGTAACAATGATGAATAGTGCCAGGCCCTTCTCCTTTCAGCTGTCTTCTACCCAACCTTTTCAGACCCAACAAGGTGTCAGATATTAGCACTATCATTTTATTAACATTTAAGAGACTGTTTTCCACCTAAAGTGTAGATCGTTTTTTATGGTAGGCTCATGCTCATGGAGGCATGTTTACTCAGGTAAGTAAGGATAGCAAGGACATATTATATCTACTACTCCTATGACTGTGTTAGCTTGAAAACTGTAGGGAGAATATCTTGTATACTATCCATTGAATAGATGCATCACCTGTCAATTTAAAAACCTATGACCTAATAGCTTAGGCAGGAAATAGAAAGTGGGAAATCTGGGAAGAGAAAGAATTCTGGGATAGAGCCAAGTGGGAGTTCCACCCGGGAAGATGTGAGGAGACTGAAACATGGTAACTGAGCACAGGTAACCAACCATGTAGCAGAATGTAGACTAAAAAAAATGGGTTACCTTGCTATGATTCTAGTCAGAGAAGAACCTAGACATATGGCCAAAGCATTTGTGAATATATTTTGAGTCTGAGCTTATTTCTGGGAACATGGGACTGGGAGGAAGAACCAGACCTAACTTCAACAGAAAATGGCTATTTTGCACAGAGGGAGTACGCTATAATGACTTG
Source organism: Mastomys natalensis (assembly GCA_021653895.1). Lineage (NCBI taxonomy): Eukaryota > Metazoa > Chordata > Mammalia > Rodentia > Muridae > Mastomys > Mastomys natalensis. The sequence continues at coordinate 2,036,171 of JAJTUV010000134.1, forward strand.
AGTCAAAACTGTTTCCCACAGGCTGGGGAAGCTTTAGGAAATGGGGCCCAGCAGACAAAAAGCCGCATAGAGCAGCAGTTCTCAACCTTTGGGGTTGAATGAGTGACCTTTCACAGGGGTCACCAAGACCATCAAAAATATCAGATGTTTACATTTATTATTCATAACAGCAGCAAAATTACAGTTATGAAGTAGCAACAAAAATAACGTTATGGTTGGGATCACCACAACACGAGGAGCTGTGTTAAAGGGTTGCAGCGTTAGGAAGGTTGAGAACCACAGTCTTAGAGACAGGCTTTTCCTTACCCTGGCTTCACACTTGGCTCCCTGATCTGTCATATGAGTGTGGCTGCCATTCTTCCCACTGCCTGACTCCATAGCAACCTTCCTTACATGAGGTACTGAGAGAAACATGAAATCAAGACTGAAAACAAGCCTCTCCTGTCCCTCCCAGACAGTCTGGTGACAGCCACACAGAGGGACCGACTAACTAGGCAATGGCAGATTTCTAAATCGTCTCTTCAGTAAGTGACGGCTTGCCTCTGTGCTGTAAGATTAAGATATGATGCAAGTTGGTGGTACAGAACTTCCACTGAGAATTATCCTAACCAGCTGTTGTCCAGGTGCTAACTCCCACATCACCTCAGCTAATAAACTACCTTGTCAAGAGCGACTTCCATGTTGGCAACCTTCTCCTTCAAGCGTCGTTCCTGAGACCGTAGCACTTCTAACTCCCCAGCCATCTTGTTTTTTTCTGTTGCTACGGTACTCAACTCCTGGCTGAGCTTACTCTTCTCTTCTTTCAAAAAGTGTTTCTCCTACAATTATGGAAGAGAAAGAATCAGGAATAATTGCTGATAAAAACGTGGTAAGTGCTGAAGCCTAAAACTTCTGTCAAAGGACTCTGATACAATTTCATCTCTACTAGTATGCTTCTTAGGTCCTCAGATCTTTGGTAACATCTACAAAGTATGAAGCAGCCATGCATTGTAAAAAACAGAATTTTGCTCTGTAGTACAGCTTCAGGTCAGGGATGGTGATTCATCCTGAAGCTCTTTTATTGTTCAGGATTGTTTTTGCTATCCTGGGTTTTTGTTTTTCCGTATGAAGTTGAGAATTGTTCTTTCAAGGTCTATAAAAAATTGTGCTGGAATTTTGATGGGGATTGCATTGAATCTGTAGATTGCTTTTGGTTAAGATGCTAATCCTACCTATCCATGAGCATGTGAGATCTTTCCATCTTCTGATATCTTCTTCAATTTCTTTCTTCAGGGACTGGAAGTTCTTGTCATACAGATCTTTTACTTGTTTGGTTAGAGGAATAATGATTAAAACTCCAGGTATTGGTACAGAAACAGACACATTGTTCAATGGAATCAAGTTGAAGACCCAAAATAAAGCCACATACCTATGGACACTTGATTTTTGATAAAGAAGCCAAAACCACAAAATGGAAAAATGAAAGCATCTTCAACAAATGGTGCTGACTAACTGGACATGCATGTAGAAGAATGAAAATAGATCCATACTTATCATCATGCACAAAACTTAAGTCCAAGTGGATAAAAGATCTGAACATAAAACCAGATACACTAAATCTAATAGAAGAGAAAGTGGAAAATACCTTTGAATGAATTGGTACAGGAGAGAATGTCCTGAACACCAATGGCTCAGGCTCTAAGACTAACAATTGATAAATGGGACCTCATAAAACTACAAAGCTTCTGTAAGGCAAAGGACACTGTCAATAGGACAAATTGGCAGCCTACAGATGGGGAAAGGATCTTCACCAACTCTACATCTGACAGAGGGCTAATATTCAAAATTTACAAAGGACTCAAGAAGTTAGACATCAACAACTCAAATAACCCAATTTAAAAATGGGGTACAGAACTGAACAGAGAATTCTCAACAGAGGAATCTTGAATGGCCAAGAAGTACTTAAAGAAATGTTCAAAGTCCTTAGTCAACAGGGAAAATGCAAATTAAAACAACTTGGAGGTTCCATCTTAACCCATCAGAATGGCTAAGATCAAAAACTCAAGAGACAGCACATGCTGGCGAAGATGTGGAGCAAAAGGAACACTTTTTCACTGATGGTGGGAGGGCAAACTTGTACAACTACTTTGGAAATCAATTTGGTGGTTTCTCAGAAAACAGAATAGTTCTACTCTAAGACCCAGCTATAGGACTCCTGGGCATATACCCAAAAGATGCTCCAACATCCCACAAAGACACTTGCTCAACTATGTTCATAGCAGCTTTATTTGTAATACCCAGAAACTTGAAACAATGTAGATGTCTCTCAACTGAAGAATGAATAAAGAAAATGTGATACATCTATATAATGGAATACCTACCATTCGGCTATTAAAAACAAAAGCATCATGAATTTTGCTGGCAAATGGATGGAACTTGAAAATATCAACCTGAGTGAGGTAACTCAGTCCCAAAACCGTGCATGGTATGTACTTACTTATAAGTGTAAAAATACAGGTACCATGTTACACTCCACAGACCCAAAGAAACTAAACAAGGAGGAAGGCCAAAGGAGGAAGCCTGAATCTTCCTTAGAATGAGGAATAAAATAGTCATAAAAGGCAGCTGGTTGGAGGGAACTTGGAAGGAGAATGGGGAGGGGAATGTGGGGTTTAGGATCAGGTGTGGGAAGGACAGGAGAGATGGCTAGATGGCCATGAATATGAATAGAAATCTGCAACTGACTGGGGTGAGGAGATGTGAAGGGCATCTCCAAGAAGAGACAGAGAGACCTGGATAAGAGGGACTCCCAAGAATCAACGTGGTGACCTTAGCTGTGACTCACTACTACAATGGGGATATGGAACTTGAAGAGGCCACCTCCTGTAGCCAGGCAGGAATCCCAGTGGAGTGATAAGAGACACCAACCCACCTACAAGACTTTCAACTCACAATTTATCCTGTCTATGAGAAATGCAGACATAGGAAATGGAGCAGAGCCTGCGGGAATGGCCAACCAATAACCAGCCCAACTTGAGACCCATCCCACGGTCAAGCACCAATCCCTAACACTATTAATGTTATGCTTGCAGACAGCATGTTGTCCTCTGAGAGGCTCCACCCAGCAGCTGACTCAGACAGATACAGACAGAGACAGCCAAACATTGGAGGGAGCTTGAGGACTCTCATGAAGAATAGGAGGAGGGACTGTGGCCCTGAAGGGGACAGGAACTACATGGGAAGACCAACAGAGTCAATTAGCATGGATCCTTGGGGCTCTCAGAGTCTGAACCAACAACCAAATTGCATAATAAGGCTGGACTCCCTGCACATATGCAGTAATGTGCAGCCCGGTCTTCATGTGGGTCTTGAACAACTGGAGCAAGGGCTATCCCAAAAACTGTTGTACATGGGATATGTTCTTCTAGCTGGGCTGCTTTGTCTGGCCTCAGTGGGAGAGGATGTACCTAGCCTTGAAGAGACTTGAAGTGCCAGGGTTGGGGGATACCAGGGGGGCCCACCTGCTCAGAGAATAGGGGGATATGGGGTAGGGGAAGGACTGTGGGAGAGGTGACCGGGAGGGGGACAGTGAGTGGAATGTAAAGTGAATAAATAAAAAAATAAAATTAAATTAAAAGAAATAGAATATTGGTGCAGTAGGATTAAATAATGGTATATTAAATTTTATTGAAATTTAAATAATAACATAGTTAAAATAGATGCATTTATTTGACAGTCTCAAGAGTTTCAATTTTGCTTCATGGTTGAACATTTATTTCACAAATGTCTACCATAGGTTGTAAGACATAGAAACAAAAGAGACAGACAGAGCTCTAGCTCTCAAATCACCTGTCAGGATAGTGGTGGAAATAAAATAGTTGATAAAATGAGTTTGATATTTAAAAAGTTTTCCAAATTAGTTTTCTCCTCTAGAAAAGTACTGTGGAACAAATACAAAGAGTGGCCAACTGTTAACATGAAACATGGGCATCACATGGTGTGTGTGTGTTTTCCCTCCCTTTTCTGATTGGATTGGGCAGGAACACCTGCAGAATGAAGATGGGCTTGTCTCACAAGTGTCCTCTTGTTTTGTCTGAGAGTGTCTGAGCTGTAGGAACACTTGTCTCATGTGGAGGCAGGCATGCGCGACACCAGGCAGTAACTCACAAAGTCCTCATTACCATCAACGGGAGAAGCACTGCTTTACATTCCCAGAGGGAAGGAATAAGGAGAAAGGAAGAGAAAGATGGGAAAGAGCAGAGAAAGGAAATCCAGCACGTCTATAAGATAAGGGTACACAATACGTGTACATTCTAAAGGATCCCCAGGGCTCACCATGGGTGATCAGCTAGTAATTAATTTGGTTACATTGATTATTTTTACTTATGCCATTTCTTTTACACATTCATTACAGTCAGTTCTAAATATGAAAATGTAAATTTGCTTCAAACTGATGTAAAGAACATTTGAACATTACACAAATTTCATGTTTGTTTATGAACACTTTTCAGTCAATGACTGTGAAAACTCTGTGTGACTAGCAGAGCTGTGCAGGAATACACAAAAAACCTACACAAATACTCTTCAAAGGCATGTATCAGTTACCCTACTTTATGCTGGATTATGAGCCACATTAGGTCTTCCATTCCTCACAATACCAGACAGTTTCATGAACAAAATCCAGTTTTCTTTTCAAATAAAGACCACACATACATGTACATATACATTTCATTTTCTTACCGGGAACCAAACCAGGGCTTTGCAGGTGCCAGGCAAGCAGGATAGCACTAAGTTCTCCCCAGCTGCTGTAGCACTGAACAGCCCCACCTATGTAAAGCTGTGTCCCTGTCCTCAGGCTCCTACTGCTCTGTGTCCTGTAGAGCTCATCTAAGCCCTGAAGTGTTTAGTACACCATTCTTTACAACGTAGTTTAAGGAAGACATTAGAACGGTATTTATATTTACAAACAAAATATAATCCTGCCACTACTGGACCTTTAACTATCCCTGAACTTGACACTAGCTATTCTTTAGGATCCTGGAGGTGACGCAGCAGTTATTGCAGAGGACTCAGGTGTGGTTCCCAGCATCCACATGGTGGCTCACAACCACTCACAACTCCAGGCCAGGGCATCTGACACATCTGTCTCTGTACACTTATGGCATGCATGTGGTACACACACAGCACATACATACACACATGTAATATAAATAATACACATATACGCAGGCAAAATGGCCATATACATAAAATAAAAACCCTAAAAATTAAATTAAATTAAAATTTCCTCATGCAATATTCCTTTGGAAATTTCCCCTCATTCTCCCAATCAGAAATCCCCCCAACTGTACTTCCTGCATTATGCCTTCTTCTGCCTTATGTTGTCTTAACGGGTGCGTGAGCAAGGGGGCGAATGAGCAAGCGAGTGAGCTACCATGCTGGTTTCTCAGGACAAAGACTCACCTTATTGGCACTTGTCACGGCCTCTTCTAAAAACTGCACCTTGCTCTGCAGGGCATCTATTTGACCTCTCTTGGCTGTGATTTGCTTCTGCATGCCCATTGCCACCTTCATAGCTGTGAGAAGGATGCAAGCTGTACATTTTGAGAGCTACTGAAATTTATGGCAAGACAGCAAGTGAAATGCACTAAGGTGCCTGGGAAGTAAGGACTTTAGGGCTCACAGTATTGGGTTTATAATAACTGCAGCAAACACCCACAGATTCTCAACTAAATAAAATATATATGCTGATGTTTTGTAGTTTCTTTGCTATCAGAATTAATTTCACTGACTATTGTTAGTCTCATGTTTTCATTGGTAATAATAACACTGAACAAATTTATACATATATAGGAAACAAACACATAAATAGTCATATATGTTTAACCAAGATAATTTTCAGAAACCCATGTTTTAAATATCATTTAAGACATCTACTATTAACAGGTTTTTAAAAGATTCCAGGGATGTCACAACCATTCCATTTCATTCTCAAAAGTTGTCATATGCGAGGACTCACTACAGTCTCAGTAGTAAAAATGCCACAGAAGCATACAAATGATTGATTGGGGGAAAGATGAGACTGTTTTACTTTATTTTTAATTTTTTAGAAGGTTTACTTTATTTCATATGGATAAGCTTTTTTGCCTGCATGTATATATGTGTACCACACGTGTGCTTTGTGCTGCTGTGAAGGCCAGAAGGAGTCAGATCCCCTGGAACAGGAGTTATAGATGGTTGTGAGCCACCTATGTGAGTACTGGATTTAACCCCGTCCTCTGGAAGAGTAACAGGCGCTCTAATCCACTAGGCTGTCTACCAGCCTCTATGAGAATGTTTTAGCTGAGACATCCACAGACTCCTTAGGGTGTAGTAAGCTAAGGAAACAATATGAGGAGCTTGTCTTCACATAGAAATGTAAAGTCAGAAGGTCCTATCTTTTATTACAAATCAGTTGAGGAAACTGGTTTGAAACTAATATTGCTTTGGGTCGGCTGTGCTATAAATTAGAAGTTAAACAAGATGGCTCAGGAGACAGCCAACTCCAGAAAGCTGTCCTCTGACCTCAACGCACACACACACACAGAGACAAACACATGCACACATACACACAGACATAGACACAGACACACACACACACACACAAACATAGACACACACATACACACAACAAGACACATAGACACACACACACACACAACACACACAACAAAGCCTGACATGGAGCACCCACATGCAATCCTGTATTCTCTGGCTAGGTAATGAAGCAAACAAGAAGATTGCCTCAAAAACTAAAGTGGAGAATAATGGAAGACACCTGATGCTGACCTCTGACCTCTGCACATATATTTGCATGCAAACGCATGTTAAGGAAATCATAAAATACAGGAACTATACTTAAATTTGTCTAGTTGGCTAATACAGATATACCCAGAATGGCAGGCGGCCCTGAGAGGAGCAGTTTCTCTCACTCACAAGCACGTGCACGGATCAGTACAGCTCTGAGGAGAAGGTGTCAAGTGCTCCGTGAGATAAAGACTAGTCTAGAGGTCCTACTACCAAATCTCATCAAATTTTTATCACAGAGAAGAGGTCAAGAGCTGCCAATTAGCCATCAAGCTACAGTTTATGTGGACACTGTACATGTAAAAAAAATATGAGGTTCAATGAAAACTATCAGTGGCTTGTATTTCTAGCTTTAAAAATAAGGGGAAACAGTGAGATTTGTTAGAAATTACTGAAATAGCCATAGAAAGAAAAAGTCATATGTCTTCAGATATATTAGGGACTAAAGCACATATCAATCTCCCTTGAACCAGTAGACATGCTCATTTGTGGGCCCCAGCACCCGTACCTAGGTATGTACTTCTCACATTACCTGGCACTGTGAAGAGGCGCTGAGCAGTATAACCAGGACTGTGTTTGAACAACAGGCAATGGGTTTAAAAACAGAGGGGCTAAAGCAGAGCATACCGTGGCCATCGATCCTTCCATGGTCTTGAGTGTGTTCCTTGTTTGCTCCAGTTCCGACTGAGCCGACTTAAGCTGCATCTTCAGTCGGTTTGTAGTGCTCTCCATCTCCTCACTCTTGTTTCGGAAGTTCCTCTTTAATACTTCATAGTCCTCTGTATAACATGGGGACAGTGTCTGACTCAGTGATCACGGCATCAGAGGCTGGAAACAAACTCACTCGCTCCAGGCATGAGCTGTGCACACAGCGCAGGGATCGGCTGCACTGCTTTTCACCTGCCCTCCCTCACCCCTTCCCTCACCCACCTTCTTCCAGGGCCTCTCTCTCCCAGTCTTTGTAATTAGCTCACAACTGTCCATCTTCTTGGGTTTTTTTCCCAGCTTTTTATTGACTGATTGATTGACTGACTGACTGACTGACTGATTTTGAGACAGGGTCTCACTAATGATGTAGCCCTGGCTGGCCTGGGAGTTTCTATGTAGCTCCAGACTAGGCAAGCCTAGAAGCCACAGAGATGCACATGCGTCTACCTCCTAAGTGTTGGGATTAAGGCCATGTCTTAGCACACATGGATTTATGTCTTTTTATCTTACACCTTCTTCTTGGACGACCACCTTCATGACTATGGGAAATGACTTAAGGCTCCACAGTCTTCTCAAAATCTATTTTTTTAAATTGACTTCCAAGTGTCTCGTCTTCCTCCCAATCTAAGTACTTACTATATACTGAACCCAAGGCCTTGCCTATACAGGCAAGGATTTTACTACCAAGTTACACCCTTCATTTATTTATCTATCTCTAGTAACTATCACAATACCTGGAACACAGTCAACATTCCAGCATTAATGAAGGGAGAGACCCCCAAGACCCCCACTAGCTGTGTAACATTGGTAGTTGATGGCTGCTGGGGCAGACTTCATGTTTTATTCTGTTTTCAGGGGTGTTGGAGGTTGCCCATGCTTCGGTGGATGGCCCTAAGTCCATGTATATTTAAGCAACACTAATTGAAATTAGTAGGCTTATAAAATAATAATAATAATAATAAGGATACACAGTTGAGAGAGAGATGGGAGAGGATTCCAGGGAGAGTGGAACAGTAGTAGTGAGAAATGGGTATGACCAAATGCAGTGCATATGTGTGTCAATGTTTCAAAGACTTCTATATTCTAAAAGCAGTTGGCACAAACTCATCCACCATACATTTTATTTACCTAAGAATATGATATAGATTTTTGAGGGGAAAACAAGGTCTCATGCAGTTAGGTTGGTCTCAAGCTCAATCCATTGCTGAAAATAAGGATGAACTCCTGACTCTCCATGTCGTGCATCCCACTTGGCTACAGTACAGATTTACATACACAGGTAAATGTCCACATTACCCCACGTGCCCTCAGTGCCTTCCCCTTGGCTCTCAAGGCCGCCTCTTCCCTGGCTCCCTTTTTAGTTAGTGCTATTATTGTTTCCTAATCCCGAAAACTAAAAACCCGGGACAAATGCACCAGTCACTAATTCTACTGCTGCAACCTTCCAAATTATTCTTTGTTTTGGGGGGCAGTGAGGGGTTTGGAGGTGTGTGTGGTTTGTTGTGTTGTTGTTGTTTTGAGAAAAGGTCTCACTATATAACTCTGGCTGTCCTGGCACTCATTGTGTAGATCAGGCTGGTCTTGAACTCAGAGATCCACCACCTCTGCCTCCCCACTACTGGGTTTAGAGGTGTGCACTACCACACTGCCCAAAGGAGTCTCAATTCTTTGCTCTTCTCCCATTCCTGCTGCCAGTCTCTGCTCAAGTCCCCATCATACGGATTTCTCCTCTCAGTGGTTTTGTATAATTTCTATTTACACATGTCAGTTTATTAAACCTTTAATCAAGTAATTTGGCTCGAAGGAGGCAAGGTTCCCATTTCCATAAAAGTAAAGCTGTAAAGACAACCCCTCAGGCTCGCCCTACTCTTTGGAACTGAGGACTGAATACTGGTAAAGGTTATTAGTAAGCATCAAGACACAAGCTCCTCACACACAACTGTGAGAAGTGCAGTGCAGATCACATGACTGGAGCAGCTTAGCTATCTGCATTTGTGGTGTGAGACCAGACATTCTTCTTTTTTAAGTGTGTGGGTGCCCATACCTCACAGCATTTAGGACAGAGGGAGCTTAGGTGCCATACCTGAGAGATTGTTTAGTTCAGTCCTACTAGTCTTCACCTCATTTAACAGATGGTCTCTCTCTTGTCTGATGTCCTTCACTGCTCGGAGCCGCTCAGAGCCTGCGTTCACCAGCTTCACCTTCTCCAGTTCCAGATCACTCACTCTGGCTTCAAGCTCCCGAATCTTTGCATCTTTCTTATCTTTTAAAATCTGGTTTGACAAATACAAAGTCCAGTGAAAGAAGTAAAAGAACATGTACATGTATAGCACAACCAGTCTCACTGACACTCTGTTTACTTTAATGTCAGTACTTCTAAGGATACTAATACAGTTTTCTTGTGATAGAATACCCATGAGAAGCAACTTAGGGTATACGTATGGGTGCTACTTTGGTTCCCAGTTTCCAAGGATGCATCCTGACAGGAAGGCATGGGAGCTGGGACATCTCAGTCCAGTGGCAGGGACGTGCTATGTGACTTCCTGACATCTTGGCAGATCAGAGAACTCAGGCCAGAACCCAAAGCAAATATTACCTTCAAGACCTGCCTACAGTCACCCATTTCTGCTGGTTAGGTCAGAGACCCAAAGGTTTTACAACCATCCAACATATCACTGTCACCTGGGAACAAGCTCTAAAGCCATTATCCTGGGAGGACCTCCCAAACTCAAACCATAATAGTTGGTAAAGGAAAGAGACTAACAACAGAAATGAAGGTGTGAGGGGGGGGATGGATATGGGGGGGTAGATATGAGAGAGGGAAATGGATGTGAGAGAAGGGGACAGATGTGAGAGAAGGGGACAGATGTGAGCGGAAGGGCTGCCTGTTCCTGTTCATCAGGATGGCTCACAAAGCTGGCCTTTGGCTGGTATTTAGGAATTTATAAAACCTTTCTGATACTTAGTGGTAAGAGTGGCTCACTGTGTAGACTGTTTCTGTGAGCTGTGTGGTTATGCTGAGCACCTGCCTCCCTTCTCAGAGATGAGAAACTGGGCCCTGCCATAACAGGCACATACGTCATCCTCCTCCATTAAAACATCCTGGACTGTGCCCTCGATAAACTCTGTGGGCAGCATTTTAGTTTTTACGGCTTCTTACTGGGGAGTTGAGTATGTGTGGGCATAAGGCGACTTCTGGAAGCTGGTTTTCTCTGAACTTTACCACATTGCCTTTTTCCTTTACCAACCTTTATTGTGTGAATTTAGGGCTCCCTCCACAGGCTCATGGTCCGAATGCTTGTTACCTAGCTGGCGGTGCTACTTTGAGAACCTTCTTAATGGAAAAAGATCACTAGGGCAAGCCTTTGAAGGTTACACCCAGTCCACTGCTTACTGGTCTATATAGTAAATTCCAGACCAGCCATGGTTACATAGTGAAACTATCTCAGAAGAAAAAGCCAGATTTTGTGTTATGTGATTTGTGCTTGGAATCCCAGAACTTGGCAGAATAATCACTGCAAGTCTGAGGCCAGCTGGAGCCACCATAAGGAGTTTCATGGGACCCAGCTTCCAAAAAAAAAAAAAAACATGAAAATATGGGGAGAAAAAAATGACAAAGATAACTAAGCTGTGTGCCCTGCTTTAGGAAGGCAGTGTGCAGTAAGGAGGCTCACTATTTAAACACACAGAGCACACACAGACACTTGAGTGGGATAACAGAATGGGGGAAAGAGACTAATATTTACATAGGCCAGGTTGTCTTTGATGTATATTTCCTTATCTAAGCCTCACAATAGTCTAATAAAGTTGTTGTGTTTTTCTGTTTGCTTGTATTTTCACAGACACACACACCAAGAGTCAGTGAACAGGCCTGTTATATAGTTGACATGGGGGTCAAACTCCCATCTGCGAAAAAATGCCTCCAACTCCAGACTCGGAAACCACTCCACAGAGGCTGCACTCCTTGCTATTGTTTTTCGATACTGAGCTATTTTGGAGCCACACATTTGTTTTACAGAGTGAAAGTAGAGATGTTTTCTCAAAAATACACATGTATATCAACTCAGATACTTTCTACGGTAGGCCACAAACCTCAAGAACCCTTCTCAGTAATTAGGTCATTGCTGCTTTGAGAACAGAAAATTCGAGAGCTAACTCGCCCACAACCACCACTCAGACCTTAAACTCCTGCAGTTCCAGCCTCCGGTCATTAATCTCCTTCTCCAGCTGAGCCTTTTCCACTTGCATAGCACCTGCCGTTCGGCCATGCTGGCCAACCAGCTGCGTCATGTTCTCAATCTGCTGCCTCAGAATCTCAATGACCTTGTCCTTCTCCGCCATCTGGAGTCTGAGCGCCTCACACTCCGTCTGCACGTTTCTGAGGTGGTCTCCCTCATTTTTCAGGTGTTGAAGCTCCTGTAACTTCAAGTCTACCCGAGAGCGGAGCTTCGTGATCTCTGCATTGGTGGCCTCGATGGCGCGCTCCTTCTCCTGCAGGGAAGCTGTCAGGTCAGACACTGTCCTCTCAGAGCTCTCGAGGGTCATCTTCTTGGCCGTCAGCTCTTCCACCACCTTGCGCAGCATCTCCTTGGTGGACTCCAGCTGTGCAGTGAGGGAGGACACTTTCTCCAGACTCTCATTCTTCCCCTGAATGGCTGCCATCTTCGGTAAAAGAAAATGTCTTATTATTATATATTTATTATTTATTTATTTATTTATTTATTTATTTATTTATTTATTTCGGTGGGGAGCAGGCAATTAACTCAAAGCATGAAATCCTGAATGAACAGTTCAAATAGCCTAACTTAAATCATTCTGCTGTCAGATCATCAGTACTGTGTGTGTGTGTGTGTATGTAAAGAAGCTCTGGGGGCTGGAGAGATGGCTCAGTGGTTAAGAGCACTGATTGCTCTTCCAGTCCTAGCAACTGGCTCACACTATCTGTAATTGGATCTGATGCCTTCTGGAAAAAAAAAAAAAAAAAAAAAGCAGCAGCTCTGCAAGCAAACATAAAGAGCATTTTCCCTCCACGAAGAAGCCACCCGGCAATGGCACAGCTTGTATGCTCTCACCTGTCGCTCCATCTGGCCCTGACACTCGCTCTTCATGGCCTTGAGCAGGGCCTCCAGCCGCTGCACCTCCATGTTCCTGTCATCCAGCTCCCGCCGAAGATGGTCGATGGTGATGCTGTTGCCTGTGTCTCGGTCCCACAGACGCTTGTTCTGTTCCTTCTCCAGACTCAGCTCCTTCTCCCTCTTGTGAAGATCTGCCTAAAAGAAGTGACAACGTTCTTTCTCCATCCACTGTCATATGATCAGAACAAACTCTTATGTTTGCCTCACCTGGTCTGGAGCTGTGTGATCTGAGAAGCCTTAGATAATTCAAAGTGAAGCTTTTCAACAGCTTGACTAAGAGTGATTATTCCTAGAAAAATATACTAGTATTTTGCTTAAACATTTTTGCTAGTCTATGAGTGGCATCTCACAGCTGTAATCTCTACATTTGGGAAGTGCCTAATTTGTGTTTTGAACGTCATTTTGCTTCAAAATGAACACATCACAACTTGAATTTAGTAGATGGCAGTTCTAACTCAAAAACTATGGCTACTTGAAAGCTTATATTATATTAACACTGTAGCAGTCATGCCTAAGGAAAAAGAGCCAGAGAATATAATACATTATTTAAAACACGTGAAGTATACAGAATGATATTCCATGTGTATGCACAAATATCTTATAAAAGCCATAATTTAATAATGTAAACTAGTTTGTGAAATGTCCTGGAAATTTCCCCAGATTCCAAATTGGGTACTTTAGAGCGAAATCTCACCAACAGCTTTTGGAGTTGGTCATCCAGATTTCCTGACTCCTGACTGAACTGGTCCCGCTCTGTGCGTGCCTCGGTGAGCTCTGAATTGGCAAGGACTAACTGCTTCTCCAGCTCTTCTATCTGGAAGAAAATCCAAATCAAACACATGCAGCCAGGTTGGCTGTACCCAAACAAAGCTTTACAAGAACAGATGGTCTCCCTGAGATATGAAACAGAAAGGTCTTATGTAGGGTTTTCTAACCTTAACATCTCCACAGGAGTTAGCATGGGTATTAATCAAAATGAAGCACTTGTTACTGCTGTATCTGGGCACAGCACACTGGTTTTACTCCTCAGAATTTATCTTCTGTGGAGATATGCTCTTCTTGTGGCATAATGTGCTGTAGACACACACACACAATCAGAGTCTCAATTAGATACTTAATATAAAAGAATGAGTCAGGCTAGTATTCCTGCTGTCATCATGGTGCCATATTTCAAAACAATGAGTGAATATCTATATAGATTTAAAGTCAGGAGAATATAGTGTTGGACAATTTAAGCACTTAAAATTTCATTCTCTTCAACTACAAACAGGAGTGAGAGTCAACTTTAATGAATATAGTTTTCCTTCAGTCAGGACAGCTATTTGTCTGAATAAAGAGAAATTTAGTTTACTGAACCAATGATGTTACACAGAGATCTTTCACAAACTCAGCATATAGCAAGTCTACAGGAGGAGCAGGTCTTCAGGACTGCAAATGTTGCTACAGCCCTCAACACAGGCTGGGTGGAGATCCCAGACTACAGAGACTATGGGTTTTGAGCGGAGCCACACAATATCAAGGATTAGATAATGAGCCATTTCATAAGAACATGTTAATACTTAGTGTTATGCACTGGAACCTCACCATAGTTACATTACAACTATTTTATCATCTACTTTCTAGAATTCAAAAGGTTTCATATTGGCATAAATACTACACATTTCTTCCTATTTCTAAGGTTATTAAATAGGCTTGGAAATTTGTGTCAAGAGTAAAACTTAGTTTGGATGTGATAAACTTTCTTAACTGGAAAACATATGACCAAGACAAACTTTTTCTTAATAACTCTTTATTTTTACTTGAAACAGATTCATTTAAAAATGCTCATTTATTAAACCAATTATAGTCAATAATAACATTACATATATACATATACACATATGTAGCTATCTCCGTGACAAGAAAGCATACATGTATAGGGCTTCTAAATCTATTTACATGGACACATAAGTAACTTAAGAGAGTGCTAATATAGAAATATCATACAGTTATGCATTTGTCTATAACGTAGTGTCAGTGCCTGTAGAACTTAGAACATAAATTTTGACATTTACACTGAACATATGTGTAAGTTGGCTTTACGTGATTATGTTATATATTAAAAGTATTTCATGAGAATTAAGTACATAAAGCATTAAATTCTGATTATATTTGATAATGCTACAGTGCTTAATTCTCACAAGTATTAAGTACACATGAGATATTATACACTGTATTTGATTGTAAGATGCATATTAAAAACTATTTCACAAGAATTAATTGATTACTGGCTTGTACCTGGCTTAAGAAGTATCTTTAAATTGGAGATATAGCTCAGTGGAAGAGTGCCTGCTAGATTCGATCCCTAGTACCAAAAAAGAAAAAAAAAAAAAAGAAAAAAAAAAAACAAACCAAAACCCACACCAATAGGACTTGAATCTTATGCCCCTTTGAGGGCAGATACAGAGAAAGATGGGAATGTAACCTCCAACAAAAGTGGCTTCTGAGAAAATGCATCATCAGCTAAGGTGGTCTTGTCAACCCAGTCACTGAGAGGAAAGCTGAGTGAGCACACTTGGCAGGACTGCTGCCACACAGCATTTCTGCCGACTTGGCAGGGTCAGGGAGACTGTGCTGGGTTCTGGTCACAAACCATCCTGCCTCCATTTTGCTGAGGTACAATTTTTAAAAAATGTTCTTGATGGTCTCTCATGTTCCCTCCAATTGTGTACCTTTACTTTTTAAAAATATTTTTTATTATTTAAGTTTTTCATGACTTAAAGAAAAGTATCAAAAAAGGTAGATTCTATATTTTCTCTTCTTTGGGCCCTAGGTTTAACAAGAGTCTTTACTTTGGATCATCATGAGTAGAGCAAACACTTGCTACTCCTAGCTTGGCACAAACCACTTTGCTTCTTGAGCAAAGAATTATTTGTATATGTTCTTTAAAAATAGCTCTGTTTTTACTGCAAAAAAAAAAAAAAATCAAAATCAGAATGGCTCTTTCATAATATCAAACCTGACAGTAACATGAGACCAAAACTAAAGAGAGAGGAGGGGGAGGGGAGAAGCATCTTTTCTGGTACCCGCCCGCCCACAAAGCCCACAGAGCCCACAGGGACCTGTTTGTAGTTGTCAGTACTGACTCAGCTGCTAAGCTCTGCTTTTACCTTTCACTTTTTAGAACACAAACATCTGTATGCATTAATCCATCGCACACATAAATGGACAGTGAAAGGGGAAACCAGTGAAGTAGCAGCTGAGCTGATACAAACAGCTATAAAAGAAAACTGCAAAGAAGAGCCTTCAAAATGTCCAGAAGCACTGACGCGTGACAGACAGTAAAGCTTTCTCCGTCTTTCCACATAGCAGCCTGGTTTTCCCTTTTCACCATCCATGAACAGATTCTTTGGGGTTGGACCAGTACAAATCAGTACAAGAATTTTATTCAAATTTCACTGATTTTAGGGGTATTGGCCAATCACATCAAATCATATTAAATCTGTGCTTTATTTTTTGTTTTTATGGGTGTGTTTTTGCTCTGATTCTGTGCTCCAAAAGACACAGACATGGCCCAAGAGGGTGCTGTGCTTCAGCTTGAAGCTGCACAGAACTCTGTGAAGCCTCTGCACACTCTGCCAGCATAGTGGACAGCTCTAGAGAGTGCTACTAAATCTTCACTATGGACTAGGAAATCCAGCACCAACTACTGTCAAAATAGAATAAACTTAGAATCAAGATAATAATATATTTTTTGTTGTTGTTGTCAAAAAGCGAAAGTTAAGAGTAAAGCCAAATCTACAGAGCCAATAGTGACAGCTTCTACTGGTCCAGATTCGTAAAGGGGAATTCTGGAGGCTCTCCTAAATGGAAAGAAAAGAATAGAAGACAGCATTATAGTAAAACACTTTTGTCAGCTTTTAAAAAGGCTACATCTAAGATTTTCCTAGAAATACAATGTCTATTTTCACCAATATGAAATACTTTTTGCTAACCTGAAAAATTATCCTTTGTAACAGCTTTTCTCTGAATTTCCACACTCTAGGTAGAAAAGTTTTGTTCAGGCCTATCAAAAACATCTTTTGTTTTTAAGGCAGTCTCATATACCTCAGGCTGGTCTTAAACTCATTATGTAGCCAGGGATAACCATGAACCTCTGATCACACTGTCCCTACTTCCCAATTACTGAGATTTCAAGCATGTGCTACCTGCTATCTTAGATGTGTTCTAACACACCATGTTAGCTATGTTCTGGGGACCCTGTACTGGGGCCGACTCAGAACTAAGTATGCTAAACAGGCACTCCACCAACTGAGCTCTATCCTCGACCTTTCTGTATTATTTTCTTTGCTTTTTTTCTCTTGGTTTTTGAACATTCTATACTAAAATTTGTACTGAAACAGCAAAGGTGACCAAGGAGACCATGCATCTTAAGATTTTAACAACATGAAGTCACAATATATGAAAATGAAGCAAACTGTGCACAAGAATATGCTTTTAAACCTTGAATCCAAGTCTCCCTAACAAAAACATTTCATAACAATATTTTGCGTTCCTCCAAATCAAACCCTCATTGTAATGTGCTTGCTTTGTTGCTCAGCTACACTAAGTAGGCGGCAGGAGCTGCTTCCTCTGGAGAGCCTAGCCATCTGACAGCAGGTCCCAATCTCTTCAGTTAACTACAATATATTTTATCAACACTTCAAGGATCCGATTAAAACTGACAAGCCCCTTTTTTGAGATGGGGCCTCAAGACGTAGCTCAGGCAGGCCTTGAATGCATGAGCTTCCTAGATCAGCCTCCCGTGTGCTGGCTTTCCTCCTTATTAAGTGTTAACTATTTAAGACTGTCAGAAGTCAGGGCTGGAGACATGGTCAGTCGTTAAGAGCACTGACTGTTCTTCCAGAGGTTCTGAGTTCAATTCCCAGCAACCAGATGGTAGCTCACAACCATCTATAATGTGATCTGATGTCCTCTTCTGGTATGTAGGTGCATATGCAGATAGAGCATTCATATACATTAAATAAAGAAATACTTTTTAAAAAGATTATCAAAAGTCTTGGTGATCCATTATTTACATTAGAGCACATTAAGACAATGGTCCTAATAGTCAACATGATACATTAGACAAGATAAATAAGCAAACTGAAGGAAGCTTATGAAGAGATAATTTCCCCAAGCTACAATATAATAGAGAACCATAGTCATTACAAATTACATAAGAAAACATAGGTGACTCGAGCTTGATTTAGTAGTTTGTGATTTTTCAGTCTTGTGTCAGTAAATATCTTCTTTCCAGAATGGTCTGGACAGTCATGAATAACACCTCTTTCACTGGACTATAACACAATGGTGCTCCTTTGTCTGTCAGATTATTGTGTAACATCCTCCTGGCCATACTGTACTGAAACCATGACTGCCCTTCTGTTGTGGTTTCTGAAGGGGGGGTCATGTCCTTTGTACAGGATGCTTTGTCTCCACAAGGGGGTGGACAACCACTATTAAGACAAAGCTTTGTCCTGAGAAAAGAAACTAGAAGACAAACGTGAGCTTCTCTTGGCTTCACTGAGTTTCAGCTGTAAGGTCCATCTTGGGTCCAAGGGATGCTTTGAGGTAGTAGTGATTAAAATTATCCTGTCCCGAGACTAAGAGCTATACAGAGAGGTTTAAAAAGGAGGGGTGCTACTCAAACTATAACCCCCAGTCAATCATAAAATCGGTTTCATGATCTTCAAGTCAACATCTGAAGAGGAAAAAATAGCACATCACATTTAATAGAGGTAAACGGCTCTGTTCTTTCATTGGATGGACTACTTTCCTGTGAGCAGTGACCAAAATGTCTGAAAGACACGGCTGTGATGAGAGTATATAGCTCGTGTTAATCTACCCTGCTGTGGTGAGAGTTACAGCTCCCTGCTGACTTTAAGAAAACCATGTCAACATCTCCTCCTCTTGCCACAGAGTTAAAGGTAGACATAAAATGTACATCACTGAGCCAAGGAAGACAGCACCCTCCTGTGGTCATCACTGGAATGGCAGTGGAAGTTAAGCTGTGCTGCCCAGAACAGTCAGAACTGTATGGAAGACAGTGCTGCACTGTCTGTCTAGTAAGTCAGCCTGCACAGAGACTAGCTTTCTCTATTGCAGCTAACAGAATGTTTTCATTTATAAAAGGTCTGGTAGTTGCATTACCTTTCTTCTAAATCAGCACCCTAAATAACTAAGGTATAGGAAATTGAATAAACACGATGGTAAAAACTATACCTAAATTATCTCTGCAAGGCTCTCTATCGCAGTGGTCCCCTCCTAACGCTGTGACTCTTTAACACAGTTCCTCATGCTGTGGTGACCCAACCATAAAATTATTTCATTGCTACTTCATAACTGCAATTTTGCTACTGTTACAAATTGTAATATAAGTATCTGATAGGCAGGATATCTGAAATGGGACCTCTGTGAAAGGGTGAGTGGATCCCAAAGGATCGCAACCCCCAGGTTGAGAACTACTGCTCTATGGTAAACTACAGGTGGACTTATCTTCCAAGCTTTCGCGGGATAAGACACTGGTACAGTAAGTGAAACGCAACCACCTGAGGCAAACGTCACTACCCTTCTCAGGGATGAAGCGCATGCTCTCCTCTGAAAGGCAACTTTGTTTCTCTAGTTTTAGGAATTTCACTGTTTTCAAATGGTTGAAATTAACAAAAATCTAAGTTCTAAATAAATGGTTGATGATAATGTGGAATAACTTCTTTCTAGTTGTGAAAAAGTGTGTGTGAATGGTAGAGCCCATGGAGATGTGGACATCCTGGAGCTGGAGCTACGGGCTCCACAGCCTGTGAACCATATGCTGTGGGTGGCAGTAACTGAACTCAGGTCTCTCTGTAAAAGCAGTCCACAGTCTTAACTGCTGAGCCATCTCTCCAGCCCCACCTCCTCCAAAATATTACTATCTGCTCTTAAGAGAAATGATGTGATGAAATAGGAAGACTAAATTTCCTAATTTTTACTTTAATTATTTTGAGTAATCTTATAATTTAGTTTTCTAGACACAAAAAATGGTTAGAAGTTGAAGGGATGAATTAGGTCCCCAAACACTGGTGGTAGATATAAACAGCTGGCTATACTTGCTAAAGCCAAGCCTTAGAAAAAGATACATGGCATAGTCCTACTCTTTATTTTTTTACTTATTTTTGTGTAGTGAGGATTAATCTAGAGCTTCAGGCATGCTAGACTAGTGTTCTTCCTACACTCTGTGCTACTCAATTTATTATTTAGAAATTTACTTGAAAAATATTTCTCAATCATTTTATAATGAATTTAAACATCAACTTAAATAATAGTCTATAAGTTAACATATAGATAATTTAGCATGTTTGTATATCAACTAGCACTGATTTTAAAAATATTCCTTTAGTTAGAAATTATTTTGATTCTTCGTTTTCAAACATTAAAAGTAATTATTGATTCAATGTGTAAAACAGCCCTTGGAAGTGATGTTTAAACTGACCTTATCTTCATACATCCTCTTGGTCTCCCTCAGTTCAGAACGCAGCTGAGAAACAGTAGACTCCAAGTCACTGAGCTGGCGCATATACATGGAGTTCTGGTTCCTTGCTTGTTCTCTAAGAAGTGTTGAAAGGGTAGAAGAGCAGATAGCAAATTAAGAATATGCATGGTACCTCAAGGGCCACATCTCTTAGATACTACCAGTAATGACTTTATATGGAGTCATTAAAACAACTGTCTTTTATTATGCAAACTTGTTTCTTCAGAGTTACAGCTTGGTTGAGAACAAAGCTTAGAGATGTAAGTTAGGTGTGCTGTATGTAAAATTCTAGCACCCAAAACAAGTTACTTGCCAAAGCTCATGGTGTGTATATATATATATGAGTGTGTGGTCATTACACTATTCTCTATTTCTGCATATAATTAAAAATATCAGTACTGGAGGAAAGAGAGATGGCTCAGTGATTATGAGTGTTAACTATGCACCCATGAGGAGCAGATTTATGACCCCAGCACCTATGTAACATGCTGGACATTCTGAAAATACCTAGAACTACAGCTCTAAGAACTCTGATGCTCTTTCTCATCCCCACATGCACACAGGTCCTTGTATCTGCACATGCAAGTATACATACTCATACAAACACAGTAAACCTTTAAAATAAAAGGGTTATGTATATTTTTATGCATCAGTTCAAATTATAAAATTTCTTACGCATATATATTTTATATATATATATAAATACACATATACATATAATATATATATATACTTGAACTATATACCTATGTATAACTATATTCATAGATACACAAATAATTATATATAGATATACATGTATTTATTTATATATAAATATAGAAAATATATGTGTAGTATATTTGCTTTGTCCTATCATTTTATATTTTTGGTTGTGAGCCTAGCCTTTAATGGCTGAGTCATCTCTTATCCTTGGTTTTGTTTGCTTATTTGTTTTGTTTGTTTTTCGAGACAGAGTTTTCTCTGTGTAGTCCTGGCTGTCCTGGAACTCACTCTGTAGACCAGGCTGGCCTGAAACTCAGAAATCTGCCTGCCTCTGCCTCCCAAGTGCTGGAATTAAAGGCATGAGTCACCACTAACTGGCTGTCCTATCATTTTAAGGACATTTAAAGGAATAACTCAGCAAATTCCAGGAGCCTGAATACTTGCAATGTACTTCATACATGGTGACACAAAAGTATGTTATATAAATTTTATCATTTTCATGTGGAAATTACTAAGCAATCTCAAAAAGGTATTAGGACAGCATAATAAAATAATAACTGCAGGCTTGTTTCTTCAAAGGAAGAAGATGCTTTATCTGTTCTCCTGGAATGCTGAGAAAGAATGGACTTTACAACCTGGTTAGCTTTTGCTATCTGTAGTCAGGGATATTCCCTCAGAATTTCTGTTTTGCTTATCCCAGCCCCTTTCCTCCTAAATCTTGAGCATTGCTTCTGGACCACAAATCTATCCTCACGAGAGATGTCACTTGTACTCTACAGAAGCCTAAGTGATTTCTATGCTATCTTAGGACCAGGTCAAAACTGACACTCACAGGCATATTTTCCTTAGTCATTCTCCCTGGACCCTAAATCTTGGCCACTATCTCTGCATCAATACTACTCATCTTTGCACTTTGTAAAGCATTTCAATGTAAACATGTCTTAATCTCTGCTATACTCATGGGACTGAGATAATTATTAGAAATTTTATTCCAAAATTGCGCTGTGCTTAAATATAACTAAAATAAACCAACTGGTGCCAGACCTTTGAAGTTTGGCCCAGCACCAGCTATCTAAGTTAGGCTGACCCAAGTTTCATTTTTCCTCACCTGAATCATTTCCCTATCATCCATAAAGCCTGCAGGGACACCCCTTCCCCTTGCAAGACTAGAGTCACAGATAACAGTAATGAGATGCCAGGTGAGTTCTGGGACTTGAACCCAGGTCCTCTGCAAGAGCAACAAATGCTATTAACTGCTGAGCCAAATCTCCAGCTTTAGTTTTTTTTTTTTTTTTTTTTTTTGGTTTTTCGAGACAGTGTTTCTCTGTGTAGCCCTGGCTGTCCTGGAACTCACTCTGTAGACCAGGCTGGCCCGAACTCAGAAATCCGCCTGCCTCTGCCTCCCAAGTGCTGGGACTAAAGGCGTGCGCCACCACCGCCCGGCCAGCTTTAGTTTTTAAAGTTACAATAAATGGCATCAATTTCAAACTACTAGTACACACATACTGAATGATTTCCAGTTGGCTCTGGACACTGTTGGCTTGGCTTCGAGCACTGCTGGCTTTCTCCGTAAGTCCTGTTATCTCAACTTCGTGTTCACTTATCAGCTGCTCAATCCTAAGCAAGAACAAAGTGACTGTTATGCTATAGAAAGCTCTTTCTTACCTATGTCTTATCTAAAAAGTTAATGCTTTCAACACCTTCAGACTTAGTATTTGTTCCAGTTTTATACATGCTATTCTTTCATCTGTTTATTTGAGACAGTGTGATGGTTTGTATATACTTGGCCCAGGGAGTGGCACTATTAGGAGGTGTGGCCTTGTTAGAGTAGGTGTGTCACTGTGGGGGTAAGCTTTATGACCCTCCTCCTAGCTGCCTGGAAGCCAGTCTTCTCTTAGCTGCCTTTGGAACAAGAGGCAGAACTCTTAGCTCCTCCAGTTCCACATTTGCCTGGACACTGCCATACTGCCTCTTTGATGATAATGGACTGAACCTCAGAACCTGTAAGCTAGCCCCAATTAAATGTTGTCCTTATAAGAGTTGCCTTAGTAATGGTGTCTATTAAATGTCATGGCAATAAAACCCTAAGACAGACTTTAATTGTGTAGTCCTGGCTGGCCTCTGCCTTCTAAGCGCTGGCATTACAGACATAACCTAACATGCCTGGTTTTTTAAATGTTATTCCCTCCTTTTCTATCTTTCCTTCTCTCTTTCTCCTCTTCCTCCTCCTCCTCTTCTTCCTCTTCCTCCTCTTCTTCTCTCTCTCTTTCTCTTTCTCTCTCTCTTCTAGTTATTTCTTTTTGAGACAGGATCTTTCTTATTATGTAGCTCTGATTGTCCTGGAACTTGCTGTGTACACCAGGTTACCCTCAAAATGACAACAATCCACCTGCTCTGTCTCCGAGTGTTGGGACTGAAGGCATGCATCATCATGCCCAGCATGCTACTCCTTTAATAACAACTCTAGAATCCCAGCTAGGTTTTCAGAATTCTAAATCTGCTTTTCAGTGACAATAAACTAGGAGAACCAAACAAGGCATAGTGGTGTGTGCCTCTGGTGCTGTACTTGAGGTGATGCAGGAAGATCACTGGAATACAGGAATTCAAGGCCAGCCTGGGCGACATAGTGAGATCCTGTTTCATAAACCTTGAGTACTGTGAGCAATATATGTTATACAGTATGAATACTATATGCTATATCTCCAGGGAGACCTAGGGAAGGGTTATATCAATCAAACACATTATGAATACAAGTTTACAAATATTTACACCAGGTCGCAGAGTATTAAATGCTTCATTTAACTAACCAACAGTTAAGTGACAAATCACTCTTAGATCAACTTATGCTCTTCTACCTAGGCTCTGCCAGGCCAACTATTACCAGAATAGTCTCATTCTTGCTGTTTGGTCAATTGCTGACAGGTGATTAAGTTGCTTACCCTTGAGCTTGAAAATCTATCTCCATGGCCTACCTTTGAGAAGACTCATCAAGCCTATGTGAATAACATTCAGTCCACCAATGTCCTCCCTTGTTTCTCATTGGAAATTTCCACTTGTCCTCATTGTGATGGGAGCTGAACTCATTTTCCTCCCCTGTAGCAAAACTTACAGTGCTCTAGGCTTAATAAGCTATAATAAAGGAAGCTTAAATAAAGTCCTCCTTACAGCTTTAACAGGTGTCAGAAGAAAACTAAGTTTGCTACAGATCATTAAGGCCTTTTTTTTTTTTTTTTTTGGTTTTTTGAGACAAGTGTTTCTCTGTGTAGCCCTGTCCTGGAACTCACTCTGTAGACCAGGCTGGCCTCGAACTCAGAAATCCGCCTGTCTCTGCCTCCCAAGTTTTGGGATTAAAGGCATGCGCCACCACTGCCCAGCAAGGCTATTTTTGTTGTTGAGTTATCTCTGAGTTTATAGACTTTGGAACTACAGGCGAGAGACTACAACTGGAATACAGTATCCCTGTAAGTTTTTGTCTCAGTCAGACACCTACCGATCTTGATGCTGTTGAAGTAATAGTTCTATTTTGTTCTGTGATTCAGACTTCAGGGTTTCAAGCTGATCCTCTACCTGGTTTTAAAATAGAGATATTAACTGGGGTGTTGGTAATTTTAAAGCTTGAAAATTCAGTTTCTATGAAAGGAATGTTTTAGGGAGCTATACACAGAAATAATTCTAAATGAAGCTCTATGCCCGTATTTTATAGCACTTGCACACTGGCTATACTTCCATTAAGCTGTATAGGTAAAAATAGCTAGTTTTCTATCAGGAGAGAGCATTGTGAACAAAATATGAAGACTTGGCTTATTTCTAAGGATTTTACAAACTATCTCTCAATGCATTGTAATATAAAGCAGTGTTCTCACCACTTACTGGAAATATCCTCCCTTTAAGAAAAGAGATTTCTGTGTCTAATTCTCTTAGGATTTTACTAATAGCTGAGCCCAGGCTGCGGAAGTGCAAGGTAGACATGCTGTCGTGTTCACATATTTTCTTGCCTGAGGCTTCTTCAAAGTCAACTAAGATTGATCGGATTTCTTGAAGCACGCCTTCATGACTAAGCATCATTTTCCGTAGCTGCTCTATCTGTGTGCTGCTGTCTTTCAACATATCCTCCTTGAGACACTTGGCAGCTTCAAGCTCACGAACTGTATTCTGAAGCTGATTTCGTAACTCCTCCTGGGACTGACTCTCTCTTCGTCTAGGAAATGAATGAAAGAAAAGAAATAACATTGATAAAACTCAACTTTACTACAAGGAGTAGAAAAAAATTATATACAATTTTGCTATAGATCCCAGGCTGGCCTTGAACTCGATTATGTAACCCAGGTTGGCCTTAAACTCACAGCAATCTTCCTATCTCAGCTACCCAAGTGCTGAGATTACAAGTATATGGGACTATACCAGTGTGAGGAATCAAACCATAAGGCAGTTTCTGGGCTGGGATGTATCTCACTGACAGAACACTTGCCTACCAGGCCCAGACCCTGGCCCAAGCTCTAGCACTTCTGGAGGAGGAGGAGGGGGAGTTCAGGTAACAAACCCCAACCTGATGTCAGCCATGGCATCTCTCTCCATTTGCATTTCTTGAAGTTTTGTTTGCAAATCAATGACTGACTGTCTTAAGTAAAATTTTTGTTTCTCCTGTAATTCATTGCTCTGAAAAAAAAAGCACACAAATTAATCTATCTATATATAGAGAGATATTAAACCATCAAAATATAGATCCTACAGACAATAATTTTCCAAAGGTTATGTTATTAATTTATTGTTGTATATATAAAACCTCCCTCCTTCACTGTTGTAGTTCAGTGCCCAGTAAATAATTTCTCACCTAGATAAGTAGAAAACATCAACAAGCTTCCCTGATTTGATCTTTTTTGGTCCATTTTCTGAAACCTGTCTTTCAGCTCAAGGCAAAAATGGGAAAATGTTTTGTCCCTTAAAACTGGAAAACTGGTTGAAATTATGTAACAAAAAAAAAAAGTCAAACTTTACCTTCAACTTACTTAAATGCTTGGCAAAAGCCACTACCATCTAAAACTCTAGAGCTGGTGAGGTGGCTCTGTGGAAGAGGGCTGGCTACTCTGGCAGAGGACCAGGCTTTGATTCCCAGAACCCATATCCGGGAATCTGATGCCCTCTTCTGGCCTCTCTGAGTACTGTATGCACATGGTGCATACACACATCATGCAGGCAAATCATCTATACATATAAAATACAAGTAAATAAACTCTTAAAACATAAAACTAAAACTCTGAAGGTGTCCAACTACAGAAAAATTCAGACATCTCCAAAGCCAGGCACTGAAGCATCTCCCTACTAACAGCTAATGACTAGTGTATAATAAGTAGCTTTTGTATTACCTTATTTTTGAGTCTGAATGAAAAGCAAAACCCACTGAAAATGGAAAGATTCTAAAATACAAAAATAGAGACTAAAATTAAGCAAACAAACAAAAATAAACAACAAAGATCTAAACAAACAAACAAACAAAAACCCAAGATAATATAGGGAATGGCGCATGTGCTTGCAGACTCCATTTCCATACATGAAGATTATACTCATAAAGAATGGGGTGCTGGGTGGTGGTGGTGGTGGTGCACACAGGTAGATCTCTGAGCCTGGGGCCATCCTGGTCTACAGAGTTAAGTTTTTGAGACAGCCATGGAGGAAAAAAAGGAAGGAAGGCAAGAAGGAAGGAAGAAAGGAAGGGAAGGGAAGGGAAGGGAAGGGAAGGGAAGGGAAGGGAAGGGAAGGGAAGGGAAGGGAAAAGAAAAGTTAAGTTGGGGATCCAGGTGGTTGTTGGTGGTACAAGCCTTTAATCTCAGCACTCAGGAGACAGAGGCCAAGTGAGTTTGAGGCCAGCCTAGTCTAAAGAGTGAGTTACAGGACAGCCAGGCCAGGACTACACAGAGAAATCCTATCTCAAAAACAACCTGAAAACAAACAATAACAAAACAGAAAGATTAGGATGCTAAGGCTGGCCACAGCAGCATAAGCCTAAACTTCCAAAGGTTAAGAAGATAAGACAGGAGGAGTTCCAGTCTGGGCTACACAGTGAGACTCTTTAAGGAAGAATAAAGAAGGGAGAGCAAAAAGCAGAAGGGAGGGAGGGAGAAATGTGGATGGAGAGGAGGTGTTTGATAAAGGGCACGGAGAGGAAGAAGGTGGGGGGAGTAGCAGCAGTTAGCAGTAGAGTATTTGCCTCGTGGGCAGGAGGCCCTAGGCAGATACCTGGTACTATATATCAGAGGGCAGAGATGTCACTGTGTCAAATGTTGCAAAGTCAAGTTAGAAAAGGAACATCAAGTATCACAACCCCAAGCTTCATATTAACATCATTCACCCATCTGTAGCACAACTCTCACGATAGTCTCCCCTACTTTAAATATCTCAAACACAAGTCTACAAGGAAGAGACCATGTCCTTCCATTTGTGGGAAAACCCTGCTAATTAAGGTCGAACTTTACCATTGTTCAGACAGTCTTCTGAGCTGGGCATGTAATGGAGGAATCCCTTCAATGGCAGAGCTTCCCCTACTCTACCCTTGTCTGGGGAGTTCAACACCCCCCCCACACACACAGAGTAAGTTTTTGAGACAGCCATGGAGGAAAAAAAGGAAGGAAAGGAAGGGAAGGGAAGGAAAGGAAAAGTTAAGTTGTCAGGCTTGTGCATTAGCACCTCTCCCCACTAAGCCATCTTGCCAGCCCAATTACTGTTTCTTTTCTCTACTAGTATGACTGTGTTTCCTCTGTCTCTACATGTCTTATTGGTGTATTTATCACAAGGTCTCACCACTACTAGTTTACATGATTAGCTCACCTCCAAAATTATGAACTCCTTTGAGAGAGAGCCTTGGCTTATTTATCTTTGTATGCCATGTGTATAATAAGATGGCACATCATTTTTCACATTTTTAATAAAACTGTAAGCTCATCTACAGTTCTTCATCTAGTCTGATAAGGCAGAATAACATGTTTTTGTGCTCAGAAGATGTACGAACAATACTGCACAGAGAGCACCCTCAATGCTGTCTGGAGGAAAGGCTTCAGAGAAGGAAATGCTTGAACTGAGCCTTAACGGATAATAAGAATCTTCCAGCAGTCAAGTAGAGAGGCATGGAAATCTAGATTTGCAAGGCCCATCCAGGATAAGCAAGTGGCTTAGCACTGCTGGGACAGCCGGGCGGTGGTGGCGCAGGCCTTTAATCCCAGCACTTGGGAGGCAGAGGCAGGCGGATTTCTGAGTTCGAGGCCAGCCTGGTCTACAGAGTGAGTTCCAGGACAGCCAGGGCTACACAGAGAAACCCTGTCTCGAAAAATCAAAAAAAAAAAACAAAACAAAGCACTGCTGGGACAGAGGGGGCATAGAAAGAACAGGTACTGAGTGGGGCTAGCATGAAGATCTTGTATGTGGTAGTAAGAAGTCTGGCTTTTACAAAGTGGACTACTGGAACTTAATACACAGTTTGATTCTAGATGAGGTCCACTTACATTTTTAGACAATACTTGTAAAATCTGTTTAACCATCTGTATGTACATACATATAAAATCTTCCTTTCTACCACCGTTTGCAAAGACAAGTCAGGTATCCTAATAGCAGGACAGCAGGCCTAAACCAATTATTAATAGCAGATGAGTGTCATTAATTATAACATTTTGAAGCATTCAGAGTTTACTAAAATTACATCATGAAACTAAGACATTATTATTTCTAGGAAGAAAATGACATGTAAATGTCTCAGTAGCCCAACAGAAAGAGCAATTATGAAACCATGACTGATGTCTTCTTTCAGGGGTGTTAAGTTTTATTTCAAGACAACATGTCTCCTGTCCTAATGGTGCCAGAGGCTAGAGGAGAATGCAACTCACTTTGTTGAGTCTTCTCTGCAAATCTTTAACTTGATGTGAATATTCTTCCAAAACACGTTCAATATGCTCTTTTCCAGGGTAAGGGGTGGACTTTCTAGGAGAATCAAGATCCACTTCATATTTAGGAAAAAAGGGAATTTGTGTTAAAGTCCCAGTTGAAGATGCGTTTTCAATTATTGTACCATGAGTAGATGTTACAAAAAACGGGCTTGAAGAACCTAAATATTAGAGAATTCATTAATTATTCATAAAACAACTATGAAGCAAACACTACCGTAGGGGTTCCTTTAACAAACCCTGAAGGAGCACGGGTCTCATGGGAAAACAGGAAGTGAAAGCACAGCTAAGAGCACCAAGAACACAGAGAATGCATGGAGGACAGGTTAGGGAAGAGGGTGACCACGTGACCTTGGAACTGAAGAACCTTCAAGTTTGTAGGAGTGACAAGCAAGCAGTCTGGAGAACAGGAGAGACAGGACACTCAAGAGTTGAAGCAGTGCAGTAAACACCAGTGGGCTTGAGATAGCTGGGATGGGCAGGGCAGGGCAGGGCAGGGCAGGGCAGGGCAGGGCAGGGCAGGAGAAAAGCTGCTGCCACACTGAAGGATGAAAATATAGACCAGGAGGGGCCTGGTAGTCATTCTTTGGAGTGTGGATCTCACTTAGTATGATATAGTTTTGAAGTTAGGAAGAGACCTGGTCAAGGGAAATATTTCTCAGTGGCATCAGGACCCTGCTGAGGTAGGAGACCATGACTATTAAGTGGCAGACTTTAGGTAAGAGATCCATAGCAAACATCTTCCAGCAGCTCAGCACAAGTATGGAGATATTAGCAAGACTGATAGGCATTTGGGTTTCTGTGAGAATGCAGAATGATAAAGGGGAAGGGCACTGGCAAGTGATTGGTATGCACACAGAAGAGTGGTAGTTTAAACAACAGAGTCTCTAACAGCTGTTGTCAAACTTTGCAGTCTATCAGGATCATGTGAGAAACGTTAAAATAATATAGTTGTACCTAAGCCCCACTCTGGACCTACTGAATCAGAATTTCCAAGTGTGACTCTAAGACATTTCAATGTTTAGAACTGAAAAGGCTAAGGTTGGGCAGTGATGACATGGTTGAGAGCCACTACTTTCATTAGGCATGAAATTAGGAGCTCCATAGCAACATTATAGTAGAGAGCTGAGGTAAGAGAGTGATTACAGAAGTCCAACACTTCCTAATAAGATGTATGAATACGGATGGGAAGGGGCTGGAAGGTTCAGTAATTAAAGCACTTGTTGCTCTTGCAGAAGATCCAGGTTTGGTTCCCAGGACCCAAATGGTGCTCACAACCTTCTGTAACTCCAGATCCATCAGATCTGATACCTTCTTTTGACCTCAGAGGGCACCAAGCACACATATGGTGCACAAACATAACTGTAGGCAAAACACTCGTACAAGTAAAGCAAATCTTAAATAAATAGAAAACAAAACTTTAGAGATCAAGAAGTTGTGCCCCTAGGATCTTGTTAGGCCGCCAGAAGGTCAATGTTACGAAGAACAATGCTATACCTAAAGAGAGATAATCTGCACGAGCTGAGTTTAACCAAGAAACACTGAAGGAAATGAAGGTATGAGGGACAGTAGCATCACCTCAGTACAGAAACAATTTCTAGATAAAATAGAGTGGAAACATGCTAAAACCAGATCTGCTCAGTTACAAAGCTAGGTAATCTCAAAAACAGAATTATAAACAGCACAGTAGACATTCACACCTAAGTCCTGTTCCTTGCAGTTAAAAATAAAGCACACTAAAAACTAGGCACTAAGATGGTTATTATGAAGATGGATTAATTTGCATCTCCGCCCTGTTTATGTTTTAGAAAAGGTACATACCTCCTTTGGATGTGATGCCACTTGATAAAAGATCTTCATTTTTTGATTCACAAGTTTTTGATTCCATGTTACTTCCTACCTCTTCTTAGAGATCTTGAAATGTGAGCGCTTCCCTGTTAGGATCATTCAGTTCTTGTCTACGAAAGATAAAGCATTCACTCTTTATTACAATAAAGAGTATTGAAAAAGCATATAGGGAAACAGGAGCAGACTTTGTTAATGCTTTTGACATTTTCCTCTAGAAAAATAGTTATGAATACAGAAATACCTTATTGTTACATAAAACTAATGTGCAAGTCAAATTTTATTGTAAAACTTGACTTTAAGACCAAAGGAGTTTTTGTTATTTTTGTCTGGACAAGGTCACCTAGATAAAACAAGGTATCCTTGGCTAGCTTAGAATTAATTCACTATGAACACCAAGCTAGTCTTGAATCACAGAGATCTGCCTACTCCTGCTTCATACGTGCAGGGATTAAGTATGCTCCACCATGCCCAGCCTTCAAATGGTTACTAAAAAGAAACTAAAATTTAAAGATTAATACTTTAGTTATTATGATAACTAATGATCTGAGTGGGGGCAGTTATTCTCTCAATGTCTTATAAAATTATGGTGCTAAATAATAGAAATTATCTCCCTAACAAAGACCTCAGCAAATCAGATGTCATTAATAAAAGCTGAAAAACTTATTTGATATTAAATAATATTTATAGTTTTATATTTGATCAAGAAGGTGTTTCTAAGTTTGGAAAATAATGATGGTAGCCTAATTCCAAACTTCTTATTTTTACTCAGACAAGCTAAAAATCAAGATGAAAGCCAACAAAACTATGTGTGTTTCACAGTCAGTACTCTAAAGACAGAATACCTTCAAATATCTAGAAATAGAGTTCTCCCTCCTGAGGCAGTTTCCACCATCCTGCTGTGAACCACTTCTGTGGAGAAACGGGAAAAGCAAATGGAAAGACTTAAAAGGTGCAGAAGTGAGCCAAAACCAGTACAGACGACTACATTCTGAGACAGTGAAACAACAGAAGCCAAAACCCGGAGCCCACATGGGCCCTGAGTATGGCTACCAGCCTCAGAGTTACAGTGAGGAGAGTTTTATTTCAAAAGAGATAGCTTTTCCTGAAGACAACAGGCTAAAGGAAAGAGAAGATGGAAGAGGGGACATTAAGGACCCAGTAGAAACAAAACAGAAGACACTGGACCTCCCCTCTGCACCCCCACCCCTTCCTCCCCATTACCACAGACACTATATAGGAAGAGGCATGCGCAGCCCAGGAGCCCTGCTCTGAAATGAAGAGAACGAACAAAAGCAGACCATCTCCATACAGAATGCACACAAAAATCAGATAATGTGCAAAATCTTTTCTGCTGGTCAAGTCTCCTCCACCAAACATCAGATGTGAAGCCAAAGGATATTCCACAAAACTCCAAAGTAAGCATTCTCAGCAAGTATAACACCCTCATAATGACAAAATAATTTTAAAATAAAAAGACAAGATACCACATAAACAGCAAATATAAGACACCTAGTAATTTCAGACACTACAGCAACATGACCAGCAGATGTCAGAATTTCAGCTAAACAGCAGTTGTGACCCTAAGTTTGAGGAGACTGCACTTACTACTCACTGAAGGATACGCAAACTGGCCCATACACAACATTTCTCTGAGGGCTAGGAGTACAGCAGACCGGTGGCTTGCTAGCCCAGCATACCGAGGCCCTGCAGAGCCAGCATTGCAGCAGGTAGATGTGCAGGGTTTAGGACATGCTCCACGCCTTCTACGGAACGGCACTTGTGCCATAATGGAGACTGTTTCTATGGGCTACACTAAAGTTCAGAGATGTGGGCACAGGTCACACCCCCGCTGCCCCAATAAGAAAGTTTGGAAAAGTTAGCTCAGTTGGTAGTGTGCCTGCCTGGCAAGTACAAGGCAGTACCACACAGCCTCCCACCCCCAGAGTAAGGACAACAGCATGGGGTTGGGGTATTTTTACTTTACAGCAGCCATTTCTTTACAAAGATGCTTGGTACCTCTATTTGGAATGGTTGCCAGTTATTTTGTGAACTTTAGAATAATGAAAGTGTATAAAGCAAAGCAAAGCAAAAAAACAAAAAACAAAACAAACAACAACAACAAAAAACCCTGAACAGCTGTCTGCAGTTCAGTTTGTACTGGTTCAGAATGACATATCCTCATGTCTGTCAGTGATTCCATGTTCCTCCACCTTGTGACACTTACATTACAACTGAAATACTCGAGGCAGAGGCAGGCGGATTTCTGAGTTCAAAGGCCAGCCTGATCTACAGAGTGAGTTCCAGGACAGCCAGGGCTACACAGAGAAACCCTGTCTCGAAAAACCAAAAAAGAAAAAAAAAAAAGAAAAAAACTGAAATACTCTAATTTTAGACACTGATTTGAAAGATTATTGAGGATTTCTGGAATTGAAGGATTTTTCCTCAGGAAACCATAAAATTGTTGAGCTCTGTACCTGGATAAATTGAGAATCATAACATGAACTTACAAGTCTTTTTTTTTTTCTTTCAGAAATTTGTAGCATGAATGCCTTTATTTTTCATTAATTTATTTACTTTTGTAGTACTGGGGAGCATGGTACACATAAGGCGAACTCTCTGCCACTGAGCTACATCCCCAGACCTACAAGGATCTACTTCAAATCTGAGTCAAATACAGAGCTGAGGTGTTGGCTTGTTCTGGGATTGCCCAAGGTCTATTACAAACATGTCTGCATCATTTAAAATTATACATATGTTCACACTGAAAAGAGCCTTAAAACTGAGAAGGGCAATCATGGTTGAAATGTTGCAGAAAAAGCCTTGGAAATCACACCGCACATATTAAGGTCTTTTGAAGATCATCTGTAGGTTTTAGGACAGCTGAGCTGAAGTGCTCAGAGGCATCTTCTGAGTACTTACTCCTCCTCCTTGAACTCCAAAAGGCTATGGAGGATGTGCAACTCCTTTCCTAAAGTAAACAGTCTCCAGCTCCGACTTCTTTCCTTAGGATTCTTGTTAAGGTGGACTCTGGTTAAGATGGACCCGACTACAATAGAACATCCCCAGGGCAAGATGATTTACAGTTAAGTCCTATTTTGGTTGGCTATGTTACTTAAAAGTAGCTCTGTTCAGGTTCCCAGAATTATCAATTAGTGATTCACACTTACAGTAATGGACCGTTCTATCTTCCATGGAAACTCAAGACTGAGGATTTCACAGGGTTGGTGTACAGTCCCCTAAAAGCAGACTGAAGGTATAAGGAGAGTAACATTGAACAGCACTTACTGCCAGAGTGTTTGTTTATTTAATTAATTACAAATGCTTATTAACATCACACTGATCTGCATTTACTCTCACTCACATTCCTTGTCCCTAGTGGTTGTCATCCAGGAAGCATTACCTCTGTAATCTTGACAACAACATCTGACATCTGTAGGATTATGATATGGAGGTGGTGTGTATACTTCACAAGAGCAAAGGTTAACTGAAAGAACTCATACATAAGCCCTCCTATATAGGATCTGCCTCAAAATATATGCATACAGTACTACCTAGTAGGGCAGTAATAACATGAATTAGAATGCATCTTTATCATTTGGACTCACAAAGAGCAAGCATTTGATAATAACAATTATTGTGGCATTTGGGTAGTTTACATAAATAAAGTTTCTATTATTACCAAAGATAGAACTGTCTTAGATCAAGACCAACCAAGGTTCTGCCTATGAACTTGTAACGGGGAAAGAGAAACACTAATGAAAATACAAGTATAATTTTAAAATTTTTCAGTTAAAATATATATGACTTTGGAAATTAACTGGTAAAATGAAGAAAACAGTGCAGAACAGCAGCATATCATGAGATGGATTAGGACTACATTAGTTACAGTATGTCAGTGAAGGAAAGCCTTTCTGAGGGGGTGCTTGATTTCAGTGATATTTCTTAAAATACCACAGACAAAAGTAATAAGATTGGTGAGGCTTCAGTGTGACTGTGAGATGAGAGGCCTGCTCATGGACACTATGAGCACATGTACTCAAAGGATAGTATCTCACTGGCTCCGTCTGGACACCCAGAGAAGAAGTTGGTGATGCTGGCAGGGTTGAGGTGCATGGGCTCCTTCAAGGGCTTTGGGACTTGCTGTAACTACTGTCACTGAAGGATTTGTAACCAGGGCACATGCTCCTTCAGCAGCTATGTGGAGAGTATTCAAAGTGGGTGTGAGGCCTGTTAGGAGGCATTTAGAGTAGACTAGTCTAACTCTAAAGTAGATCAAGCTCAAAAGGGGCCAGGACTGGTGCTGGGCTGGTCAAGGGCCAACTATAAATGAGGAGGACGACTCTTCCTTGGGTAACAAACATATTCTAAAACTGAATGACGTGGCTGTTACACAACTCTGTAATTTATTGAAAATTACTGAGCTGTATACTTACAATAGGTAAAAGTATATAATATATAAATTATACCTCACAAGGCAGTCTCAGGACGACTGAAGAGGGGAAGAAGGAAATAGCTGTCTGGGTCACAGAAGTGGATCAGTTAAACTTGAGCACTACTTTCTTCAGAACCCTGGAACAACAAAAACATCTTCATCCCTATTGCTTTGGAGTCAGCCAGGTTGCTATACTCTTCCCATGAAAGCACTCTGACCTTGGATACCCAGGAGTCTCCAACTTTTCTTTAATAGATACCTGACAGAAATCTAATAATGGCTAAGAAGTATATGTTAATTTTTAACATTTCATTTTTTATATTTTTGATAATTTCATATGTGACTTCTACATTTAAGTACTTTCCAGCCCTCCCTCTCCCTACCTACAACTTCCCCCATGTTCCCCAAACTCCTCTCAAACTCATGACCTCATCTCTAAATATTATTGCATATACATATACACACACATATACATATACACATGTATATACATACAGCCTGCTGAGTCCATTTGGTGTTGCTTGTATATGCATGTGTTTTGGGCTGACCACTTGGGACTGGAATATCTCTCAGGGGCCTTCTCAGCTATTAATTGCCTGTGGCTCTTCATTTATGAATGGGACCTTGTGAAATTTCTCTCATCCACATAGGCATGCCAACTGGTGTTGTCATTGTGTATGTCTTGTTTAGGCAACCATACATTTGAGATTTCATGGATACAGCTTCTCTGTCACATATAAAGGACACAATCTTACAGCAGATGTCCTGGTCCTCTGGCTATTACAATCTTTCCACAGCCTCTTCATGGATATTCCCTGAGCCTTAAGTAGGGGTTGTACTGGAGATGTGTTGAGTGGAAATGGACACCTTAGTCAGCTGTTTTCTGCATTTAAACCATCTATGGCTTTTTGCAATGGCCTCAGCTGCATAAAGCAGCTTTTTTGATGAAGGGTGAGAGCTACACTTACCTGAGTATAAGGATAAGCATCTAGAACACAGAAAACATACTGGTTTAGGAAAGTGGTAGGTTCTCCCCTAGGGTTCACAACCTTACCAGACATGGGTAGCTGACTAGGTTTTACAGTAACAGGTATGAACTCCCTTGTATTGAATGGGCCTTAAATCCAATAGATTGCTGTTGGTTACCCCAAGACATGAGTGCCACTACTACACAATTAGGTTATCTTGCCATGCTTGTCACTGCTGTGGTGTGTCACTTTATCCTTTGCTCTCTTTAGCAAAAGTAAACAGTGATGTATCAACTGAAAAGTAGAAGTCTTAAAGATTGGCTTAAATGGCAGATGACCTCATTATGCACCACCATCTCTTTCCTTATAGAACTTCCTATTCACGCTCTTAAGATTTACAGAATTCAAGAAAATATAGTGACTCCATTACTATACCCACTGCTACGTCGGCCATAGTTTTAAAGTGTTCATTCCCGCAGGGTTTTATATGACTTAGGTGCACTGCTCTGTATACTCAGTGCCCATAGTGACTGTAACAAATTACCACACACAGAGCAGCTAGAAACAGCAAATATCTCTTCTTTTGTGGTTCTGGAGGTGATAGTTCAGTATCAGTCTCCAACAGCCTGGAAGCAAGATATGGGCGCGTTCCATTCTCCTCGAATCCATTTCATATCTATGCTGATCACCACCATTCCTAGATTTAGCCTTATCACTCCAGTCTCTGTCTTTGTAGTCTTATCTCCTTCCCCACTTCCTTCTGCTTCTTAAGATTCTTGAGTTTACATTGAGGGCAAATAGATAACTTATGACAAGCCCTCCCTTTCAAGATTGTTGACTTTGAGGCTAGAGAGATGGTTCCATAGTTAAGAGCACTCATTGCTCTTTCAGAGGACCTGGGTTAGGTTCCCAGCACTTACATGAGAGTGTACAACCACCAGTAACTACAGCAGGGAATCTGATGCCCTTTTCTGACCTCTGTGAGAATCAGACACTAACATGGCACACAGATGTACATGCAGGCAAAATACTCATACACAAAAATAAGCCTAAAATTTAAAAACAAATCTTTGATTTAAATCACATATGTGAAAACTTTTTTTTTTTCCAAAACACTTCCAGGCTCCAGGGATTAGGAGCTAATTTTTTTAGATGGCTATTATTCAGCTTATTATGCCGTACAGTTAACACCATGCTCTTTGGAGACAGGTGGTTTAGAAAAAAGCTCTATTAAATAGGTGCTATAGGTTTGTTTGTTTTTGTTTATTTATTTATTTTTTTTTGAGTAAGGGTCTCTCTACATAGCCCTGGTTGGCCTAGAGCTCTCTATGTAGACCTCACAGAGATCTGCTGCCTCTGCCTCCTGAGTGCTAGAATTTAAGGTGTGTACCATCACACCAGCTTTAGATTTTAGAGTTTTAAAGTGGCTTACTCTAATAGAGGAGAACAGTCAAACCTCAAAACTAAAACAGCAAGCAAAGGCTTTGTATATACCTCAAATAAATCTTTAACCAAGACATTTAGAGGGTAAATAGCACTATGACATGAAATCTTTTTTACACTCAACTAAAATAAATAGGTAACTGTATTAAAATTTAAAAAAATGGGACTAGAATGATGGCTAGGCCTTAATAGCACTTGCTGCTCTTATAGTGGGTTCAGTGTTCAGTTTCCCAGCACCCACATGGCTGCTCAAAACCTTCTGTAACTCCAGTTCCAGGGGATCCCACATTCGCTTCTAGCCACCACAGGCATCAGGCTCTCAGATGGTGCACTTACACACAAGCAGGCAAAACACTAAATCAACATAAAGTAAAAATACATCTTTTAAAAAAATTATAAACGTGGCACAGAGGTGGGCATTTCAGATCTCTGTCTCAACTTTCCCATGAACCATATGTATACATACATTAGCAGCCCTGTCTAACTCACCCTTCTGGGAAGATTCAAAACTCTTTTTTCTTATGTAGTTATCAGTCAAACCACACTGAGGGACAGCCCACATCACTTGTCTTCTGCATTCCCATGACCTTAAAGCCAACTTGGCTTTTAACAGGAACAGTGCCTAGGACAGCTCGAGTGGGGACTTCTGCCAGTGTTGTGGGAACGGAGGCTGTTGCTGAGGTGGAAAGCCTAGGACCTCAAGTGGGTTATGGAGAGGCTCCAGTCACACAGCGGTAAAACAGTTTCATGTGGGGTGAAATACTGGTGACAGCCTGAGACTCCACTGTCTGTCCCCACGGTTTCCCATCTCTTCCAGAGGTTCCCAGGAGCCAGGCTGGAACAGAAGTGAGCAGGGGGCAGTCCTGTTGGGCCAAGGAATTCTGCAACTGATGGCCCCAGTCACGAAGACCTAGTTTTCCTGCCACTGTCCCTGGAGAACTCTCCTAAAACAGCTATACAAAGTTATTGGGCTGCTACCACGTGTGACCATAAGGCCATGGAAAATTCCAAAAGGAACAGGAGTTGATCCAGGTCCTCTGGAGAACCACCCTGCCCTGTACCCCGAGGCGCACTCCGCCCCCATACCTGCTAACAACACCTCGTCCTAAGAGACCGGCCGCATGTCCGCGGGGTTCGCGGCCGCACCTGCGCGACCCCGCCGGCTCCCACTGCGCCCCGAGGCCGCAGCCCGCGCAGCTGCCTTTCCGCGGCGCCCGACCGGCCACCGCGAGGCCTCGAGCTCCCTGCTGCTGCTGAGCGCAAGCTCGGTCTGACGGTTGGCGGCGAGGAACCGAGAGAGAAAAGGGACTGTGAGAGGGAAGGGCTGGGGGTGAGAGAAGAGGGGAGGCTGAGGCACGAGAAAGGGCGGAGCGTGACGGGAAGGCGGGGCGTAAGGGGAAGGCGGAGCGTGAGGGAAAGGCGGGGCGTAAGAGGAAGGCGGAACGTGAGGGAAAGGCGGGGCGTAAGGGGAAGGCGGAGCGCGAGGGGAAGGCGGGGCGTGAGGAGGCGGGGCGTGAGAGAAGCAGGGGAGGCTGAGGCTCGAGATAGGGCGGGGCGTGAGGAGGGCGGGGCGTGAGAGAAGCTGGGGAGGCTGAGGCACGGGAAAAGGAGGGGCGCGAGGAGGAGGGCGGGACCAGAGAAAGGAGTCGGGAGGCTAAGGCAGCAGAGGAGGGGCGGAGCGTGAGAGAGAACCTGGGCCTTGAGGGGGGC
Organism: Mastomys natalensis; assembly: GCA_021653895.1. Taxonomy (NCBI): domain Eukaryota; kingdom Metazoa; phylum Chordata; class Mammalia; order Rodentia; family Muridae; genus Mastomys; species Mastomys natalensis. Next base: position 2,075,401 of record JAJTUV010000134.1, read on the forward strand.
GGGGCAGGCCCATGTAAGGCCACGCCCCCAGACTACTACGTGCTCCTCCGCCCCTACGCTGTCGCCAAGGCAACCAGGCAGGCCTAGCAAGCCACTCTTCTTCCCTTTCCCTATAGGCCCGCAACCCGGCTCCTAGCCTCACTCACCTGTCCTCACAGAGGCCCAACAAAGATCCTCCCAGCTACCAAATGGCACAAATTCTCTGTTACCTGCGCGCTGAGGGAGAGGCAGACTGACACCCTTATTCACCAGTGCAGTCTGCTCCCCTTAATTCCCCGCCTGTTCAAGCTAACAGAATAACTTGTATTTTGCAGCCTGCCTGTGCTTAGCCTGTGCTTTTAAGTTGCACCTTCGTCCGGACTGTTGTTTCAGGTTCCGACGAGTTCTCAGGGTAGCTGACCTTTCTGCCTCTGGAGAACTGTTTCCTCCACCGTGCTTCGGTTACTCTGTGGTTAACTCTTAACGTGGAATTTATCAGTTTGAGATTGTACACTCAGACTCCTGCATGCTGTTCAAATTAGCATTCCAATGAAAGAGTTCCAAAGAAGCAGAAGAGGAGAGCTACAACCTGTAGCATTTGTTGTTGTTTTGAAAACAGAGACTCTCCACGTACCCGAAGCTGGCCACAAACTTGGGATCCTTCTGTCTTAGACTATGCTCTTACAGAAGTGTACAGATCAACTTTGGCTTTGTGATGTTGAATTCTGTTAACTATCAAGGTTAAATAGTACAACAACAAATATACTATATACTATATATACTATATATACTATAACAAATTGACTATAAATATCAAACACTTATGTAATGCAGTTACAAATTGTAACAGTTTATGAAACACTATTAAAGACTGTTTTATCATACCGTTTACTCTCTCAGAGACACCTAGGATTATAGCATCAAGTACATACACAGGAAATTAAATCATAAACATTAAGCAGAACGTTAAATGGCTAGCCTCTGTAACTAGACGGAAAACAAATTCCAATTACTGTCTTTTAAATCTTTTATTACTATCAAACCATAAATGTGTTCTTATGGCATGAAAACATTTTAATTACCTAACACGTGACTTTTATAGGTGTCTCATTTTGTGTTTTGTACCCCGAATAAAGTTTTTTCTTCTCTTGATCGGCAACGTGAAGTAGGAAGAATCAGCTTAAATTTGGGTTCCAGCCCAGTTGGGAGTGGGAGGGAAACCTTGGGAGGGGTGAGTTTGTGGTTGTCCCCACCGTCCTTTGTTACCATCAGAACGCAGTTTCATCAGCCTTCCCATGTGAACTGAAGACCAGGGACTCCCCAGGCCTCCAGTGCCAGCCTGGGACTAAGGCAGCCAGCCTCATGCATTAAATAGCTCCTAGGTTTTCAGCATCTTCAGAGGGATACAGACCTTACTGTGAAAGGCAGGCTAATAAAGCCTCTCTTGAATATACATTCACTCTGTGGGGTCTGTTCCTCTAGAGAAGATTAAACTAATACAGTAAGGGTGCAAGTGGAGCTCAGAGATCAGTGTGTGGTGTCTTCATCATAGAAAGCTCTCCTCTGCCTTTTTACATAGGTTCTGGGATCAAGTACAGGTAGTCAAGCTTGCCAGGCAAGTCCCTTTCCCAGTTCAACCATACTGCAGGTCCCACCTTAGTTCTTGAGATAGGGTCTTTTACTGAGCCTGGAGCTCACCAATTGGCTAGATTCCACCAGCCAGACCCAGAGAGCGTTCTGTCTCTGTCTCCCCGAGCTTTTAAAAATGTGAGTGCCGAGGATCCAAACTCCAATCTTCATACTCGCATGGCAGTCACTTCACTGACTAAGTCGGTTTCCCAGACCTGCTTTATGGTATTTTTTTCAAAACTTGAATGAAAACATTGCCTCCTTGCTTTTTAGAACAAAGAGCTTAAAGATGAAGGAAGGAGTCCAGAGTTCCTTAATCAGTCATTCATTATTGCACAAATGTTGATGGACACAGTGGTTAGGTAAAGAATAATGTATTATATTGTGTACTTTTTTTCCCATTTTAAAAATTTTAAATGTTAAGTGTATGGGTGTCTTTTCTGTGCATATGTCTTTGCACCAAGGAGGTAAAAAGATGGTGTTGTATTCCCTGGGACTAGAGTCACAGGCAGTTGTGAGCTGTCATGTGGGTGCTGGGCTTCAAATCTCATTTCATTACAAGAATAGCCAGTGCTCTTAACCACTGAGTCTCTCCAGCCCTGCTACTGTGCATTTATTTATTTTTTCCTGTTGTACTAGGAATCATATTCCAACCATAAATGCTAGAAAAATGCTGCAAAACACATACCCACATATGGGATTATATGTATGTGTATACACACACACACACACACACACACACACACACACACACATATATATATATATATTATATTATATATATATATCATAATCCCATGGTTGTTTCATGTACATTTTAATGTAATACAGTTGCTTAGAACAGTATTTTAAATATATATCCCAGATACCCCATATATATACATCACACATATATCTGATATATATATATATTTATTTATATATATATTTATATTTATATAAATATAAATATATATATATCTCCCAGCTACAACAATGCTATTTTCAAAAGGCTAAAATTTAATTGTTTGTTTGTTTGTGTGGAGCACATGTGGAGGTCAGAGGGCACCTTGCAGGCTTTGGCTCCCACCTTCCACCATGTGTGTCCCAGATATTGAAGGCAGTCAGTCAGGTTTGGCTACACGTACATTTACCCATTATGCCATCTCTCTGGCCCATGGCTCTATTTTAGGCATTTTTATTACAAATGGCATTAGCCCACTCACTCTTTCATTGTTTTTATCTTTAAGCACATGACTGTTTGCAGCCATCATGACCAGCCTGCTCTGAAGCTTTGCTCATCCCCAACTGGAACTCCGTGCTTATTATATTCCAGTTTCTCCAACCCCAGCAACCATCGTTCTAGTTTCTGTGTCTATGGACTTGTCTGCTGTTGGCACTGCTCGTAAGTATAAACAAATAGAGCTTTTAAAAAAAAAAAAAGCGTTGTTTATTTTATTTGTACGAGTGTTTTTCTTGCATGGACGTATACATACTACATGTGTGCCTGGTGCCCTTGGGGCCAGAAAATGGCATTGAATCCCCTCAAACTGGGATTACAGGTGGCTGTAGCTACCATATGAGTGTTGGAAAGTGAGGTTGGGTCCTCTGGAAAAGCAGTAAGCACTCTTAACTGTTGAGCCATCTCTCCGGCCCCAGTGTCTGCTTTTATGTGTCCAGCTTAGTTAATGTACTTTGAAGGTTTATTTCTACAAATGTATTTCCCTCCTTTTGCTTTGTTTTGTTTTGAGACATAGTCTTGTGTGCCCAGACTGACCTCAAACTCACAATATAGGCAAGGATGACCTTAAATTCCTGATCCTTGTGCATCTACCTTCCAAACGTTAGGATCACAGGTATACACCACCGTGCCCAGAGAATTTCATTCTGTTTTTTAAGACTAAATAAAGCTTCATTCTGTGTATATTTTGCATTTAGTTATTCACTCATTTGTTCCTGGAATTCTTGAAATCCTTGTATAGCAAGTATATGTGCTTGTCTTCCTGTCTGTCTTTGTTGTTGTTTGCTTGCTTGCTTGCTTTTTGAGACAAGAGTATCCTACATAGCCCAGACTGGCCTGGAATGTCATATGTAGCCCAGCTGTCCTTGAATTGACAATACTCCTGCTTCTGTGGGCTGAGCACTGGAATGCCAGGTGTGCACTACAGGGCTCGGCTGACTTTTTAAGATCTAGCATTAAGGAGGCAGAACTCCCTCTGAATAAATTGCAACCACCTGCAGTGTACCATCCATGAGTTGTGGGAGATGTACACCTAGAAAACCGCTTGCTCCTTCCTGACAGATTTTGATTATCTGTTCTGTGATTATTGTGACATGGGTCTTACTGTAGCTTATGGAGCAGGTGTTGTACATTATCTATTCATTGTTCCCCTTCTCGATTCTCGCTGAACCCCAGTTACAGCAGAAGTCTCCAACATAACATTCTTTAAGGTTCTGCACTTCAGGGAAAGTTCCAGCATGGAGATTCTATTGGGATAAACTAACTTCTGTGCCGCCCTCACACCTTTCCAAGTACCTGCTTTCAGGGGCAGTGTGTAAACCACTTCCTGGCCTTCGGAGGCAAGGAGATGCTGGCTACTTAAGGCCATCTTAAGAAGACCCGTGAAAAGGTGACTCTTTTTCTCTTTGAAATATTGCCTAGAGAAATGGGCAAACTTTAAAATAAGCCGAATTTTGTTTGTTTTAGATTGTTCAGAAGCATTCTAAGACTCATATTGTTTTCAAGCTGTACTTCAACATCTTGTCTGCAATGACTTTAATAATTAGTGGCCCAGAGGCACCACTAGATGTCACCCTGACTTCATTTTCAGAGACAGTCATGAGCAGTTTAAAAACAACCCAAATCCAATGCTTTGAAAATTAATTAGAAGCACTGCCTTTAGTCCCAGCATTTGAGAGACAGAAGCAACTGGATCTCTGTAAGTCTGTGGCCAGCCTGGTCTACAGAGCTTTCTCCAGGCCAGCTAGGGCTACATAGTTGAAACCTTGTCTCAACAAAACAAAATAAATAAATAAAATAAAAAATTGTATTAGACATTATCAGCAAAAATAGGAGCTGTAGCTTGAAGGCAGAGCTTTTGTGTGGAGTGTGTGCAAGGTTCTTGTATCCCTGACACACATATATCCATTCCAAAGAGAGGAGAGAGAGAGAGAGAGAGGGAGAGAGAATATTAGTAAAAATAGAAAGATACTATGGCATTTGAAAGAGTTGAGTGTAGGAATGCTACTCGGTGAGGAGCAGGGTGTTGTGATTATATTTCTCCTCTGTGGACACAATATGAGACTTGTACTTGATCAGAAACAGAACTTGTCAAATATACACTCAAAGTGCAGTTGCTACCCGTTGGGGTGTGTCTGTTACAAAAAAGAATTTTTATTATTAAAGTAGAGGCAAGTCTAAATAAGAGGCAGAAAGATGGGGATGTAGCAGAAAATAGAAAAAAAGAGATGGTGACACTTTTCTTCTGAGATCTTTCTTCCAAATCGAGAAGCTGAGTGGGTTTCGTTGTACATAGCAGATATCCTACTCTGGATGGTTTGTTGGGGGACAGTGTTGGTGTTTATGGGGTTAGAGGTAGTTAAGTTTCTTGCCTTCAAACCTGATGGACAACCTGAGTTTTGATCCCTGAGACAATCTCATTAGTTGTCTGTCCTCTGACCTCCACAGGCACACCATAGCTACCAGGTCAAGTTACCTCCATGTGGAGGTCAGAGGGCAACCTTAAGTATCACTACTTGCCTACTACTCAGCTTGAGATGGGGTCTCTGCTTCATACAAGCGGCTAGTTGCCCTGTAAGCTTCCTAGCTGACTTACTAGCTTCCAGGTTCTCCATCACCATCTTTGGTCTTCCCAGAGGAGAACAGGGACCACGGACGCAGGTACCACTATAGCTGGCTTTTACGAGGGTTTTGGGTATTAGAACTCACTTGCATAGCAGTGCTTAACCTACTGAACTCACCCTACTATTTTTTTTTTTGAGACATAATATTGCTCTCATATACTAAGGTTGAATTCTTAGAACTCACAGCGTCAGCCTCCAGATTAGGTGGGACTACAAACACTCACCGTCATGCCTAGCTTTCCATTCAGTCTTTGTTTACATAGTAAGCTGCAAAAGGAAGCAGCAATAAAAATAGCCTAAGAAAGTATCAATAAAAACAGCCTGAATTACCCTTAAGGGTCAACTCTATGACTCTAGGTATACCACTTTCACTTGGCATACCTATGTTTCCATTAGAAGATTACCATTATATAAAAATGATATTTTTCCCTGACATTGGGCTCTTTGGGTGAAGTTATTACTGCAAACAGTAATAAAATAAAACAATACAGGCGTTGTGCTGTATCTTAAATGTTCGCCTTTTGAGGAGGAGGCATAGTAGGTTTCATGTGCCCCGGCTGCTCTGAACCTCACGACCTTTGATGCTGCTGATGTGCTGCTAAGTAGAGATTCTTCGTATGCCAAGCAAGCAGCTAACAACCGAGCTACACTCTCCCCACACTAGCCTTAGCATCACAGTCGTAGCTCATGTACTTATTTAGTGTGTGTGTGCATGTGCGCTTGTGTATATATGATGTGGGTGTGTGCTTTGAACACACTTGTGTCATGGTATGCAGAAGATTACTTTGGAGACTCAGTTCTAACTGTCCACCTTCTTGATGTGGGGTCCTCTGTTGTCTCTGGGGCTGTGCTGTGTAGTCTACGCTATCTGGACATGAAACTTCCAGGCCATTCTCCTGTCTGCGCCTCCTATCTTGATGTAGTGGTGTTAGGATTACAGATGGGCACCCCTGCATCTGGCTTTTTATGTGGGCTCTGGAACTGAACCCTGGGAGTCAGGCTTGCACAGTGTGTGTGTGTGCTTTACTTACTAAGTCTTTCAGCTGGCCCAATATTAGACAGTCCCAATTTCACAGTCTTACTTGCTCCATAGTATCTACTTTTCATTGTAAGTAAAAAGACCAAAATCAAAATTTTATTACATTTCTATCATTTTAAACTTCAGTTCTGAAAAATAAAATTCATCTTATCACAAATTTAAGTAGAAAAACTTTGGGTAAACATAGTCCTTGAAAAGAACTCTAATTTGTTCCAATAATCCCAGAGGATTCTGGGCAAGACAAATAGTTACCAATAGCTCAAACTCTGATTGGAAAGTAATGTTAAATGTTATATAGAATTATTTCAAAGTTACACCGATAACGTAGAGTCAGAGAAACACTGAGCCATGAGTGCCTAGGACTTAACAGCGGGTATCATGTAATCTTGGGGTAGACCACAGTTAAAGGCAGAAAAAGCCTTCCTCAGTATGAATAGCAAGGCAGTTTGTCTAGAGAGGCCGATCTTATGCAGCATGTGGTATTTTCTTCTAATGAAATCAATAAAGCCCTTGACACTTGAAAGTTCGCCCAACCTGCTTAGGCGCAGCTTCTCAGACTTGGTGGCCCAGCAGAAGTGCCTGGAGGGATTTTCAAAATACCAACGCTTGCCCGAAGTTCTGCTTTAATTAGTAAGAGGCGGGGCTCTTCTGGTAACTATTTCTAGCCCTCTGTACTGTATTTTCAGCTTCCTCGGTGTTATCGACTATAGGCCGGCTCTGATTGCCAGCCTTTGTGGCTGAATTCGGCAGAGCGCGCTCCTCTGCCACCCGCACCCCAACTCCGGGCGGCTGCAGAGGGACCCACCATCGCTGAAAATGCCAAAGAAAAGAAGCGCATTGCCTCGCTGAGATTTGGGGGTGACTTCCCCTAGACACTAAGAATCTCCGCGCTCCAATCCCCATCTTTCCTTTTGTAAACCTCTCCCTACCCAAGAAGCAAACGTTGAACTTAATGCTTGACAAAAATGGGTACTAAGTTTTCGTACAGTCTTTCCGCCCCCCGGGGACAGGATCGAAAATTCCGAGGGCAACAGGAGCACCGCTAGCGCCGGCTTTCTTTAAAGGCAGCTTCTGCGGAGGGCGGACGCTATTGTCATGGTAAATTTCACTAGTTCAGGAAGAAAGGGTTGGTGATCAATCAAAAAAAAAAAAAAAAAAAAGGAGGTATTCCTTTGCCACTCTGCGCTTTCTTCCTAGACCCGGGTGAAAGGCTTTTTACTGTTTTCAGTTAAAAAACAAAAACACAGACAAGGCTCTGGCGCGTGTGCGAGCCGAAAGCAGTCCGCGGGGACCCTGGAGGACGTCGGTGTGAACGCAGTGGGCAGACCCCACTGGGGACTTCCGCGAGAACCCCGAATTCCAGCGGGTGTAGTGGGAGAAGCAACCCTGGGGACCTCAGGCTTCGCCGCGCCGTCTGCGTTCCTCTTGGCCTGAGGGTAGCGTGCTGGACGATCTAACCCAGCAGGGAAGCTCCGCTCGCCTCCATCTGGGTCAGGCACTTTAAACGGAAGTCGACTTGACCATGTGTCTGGCGCGATGAGGACCCCTGAGAACTTGGAGGAGGCTTGCGCCACGCCAAACCCCAGCAGGACCCCCAAGGAGAGATTCGTTTATCTGGAAGCGCTCCTAGAGGGAGGGGCTCCCTGGGGCTTCACCCTGAAAGGTGGCCTGGAACATGGAGAACCGTTAATCATTTCCAAGGTAAGTTTTTGCTCTCAGTATTGTCTACAACCAACTTGTGTTTTGTTTGCAGCTTTTAAAGTTGTGTCAGATTGGTAAAAACTGAAAGAAAAAAAAATCCTGCTCGTTGCCTGAATTGCACTTAACCACACAATCCGTTGACTCGTGCCTTTCTGATTATCAGGAAATGTTTTTGGATAGCTTGGTGTTTGGAAGAAAAGTGTGTCTAGCTCATTTATTCTGTGAAATCCCCAGGAAAATGTGTTCAATTGATGGCTAATCTTCTCTTTTTGTGTATGAAATGCAAGATCAGTTCCCACATGAGCCTTCCGTTATAAATCAGATTAAAGACCAGCAGCACCAAAAGGTCATGGCATAGTACACGGTCCGGGTCAGAAAAATCTCGCCCTTCAACCGAGAATACCCAGTTTTAAAACTATTTTAAATGTTCTTTTAAGTTTAGATCTTTAGCCTAGGTGTGGTGGCATAGGCCACCAAGCTCAGCAGGGGGGACCGGAGGCAAGATTTTCAGCCCAGAGCAAGTTAGCAAGACTCTGTGTCAAAACCAACCAACCAACAACCAAATAATTTTGGAGAGTTGATTGCTTTATATATATAGAAGGTTTTAAAGTGGTTTTTAGTATGGACAAAACACCCTGCCTGTCCTGTATATTATTTAAGTCTGACTTTAAAATCAAGTGATTATTCAATATGACTCAATCCTCATTGATCTTTTAGGGCTTTTAAAAAATGTTTGTTTATTTAATCTATATGAGTGTCTGTCTTCGTGCACACCAGAAAGGGAATCAAATCCCATTACAGATGGTTGTGAGGCACTATGTGGTTGCTGGGAATTGAACTCAGAACCTCAGAGAGAGCAGTCGGTGCTCTTAACCACTGAGCCATTAATGTGAATGAGCCAGGAGGGATTGGAAGTGACAGCAGTTGACCCCAGGTATGCTGGACATCCTGCAGGCTGTGTGCTTTCCTAAGGAAAACAGAGGAGACATATATATGCATCCACTAGAAAGGATTTCATTTATTGAAAAACTAAAGCCCTGAAACCAGGGCCCTCAGTAAATGGAGGCTTGTTTTCCTTAAGCTACAAGAAATCTAGATAGAGGTCAGCTGCTGGGCGTGACAACAGCTTAATCGAGTCAAGAATTCCACTTAGATCTTTCATTTGCCATTCTTATTTGTGGTCCTCTGTCCTCGTGATTGTAGGGTGGATGCTGTACCTCTGCCATTACATCTTCATTCCAGGCAGGGTGGGAGGTTTTTGCTTTCTCATCAGCCTTTTACTTTTTTCTCATTGGCCAGAACTGCACTGTATAGCTATACTGTAGATAGTAAAAGGAAATTAATGACCATGACTAGTTTAGACTGGCTAGGCTTTCTCTCATGAATTCTGAATAGGGTCCTAGTCTTCTAGAAGTCAAGGATTCTTTGGTACTATTTGGGGGGTGGGGAAAGTGGTTCTTTCTATGAATGAGGTAGAGTTAACTGTTGGATAAACAACCGAGAAAGCCGGTATCAAATGTGTTTGAAAATGTGTGCAATTTAAAAACGGATTGCACAGCCTTCCTGGCTGTTAGTGATAAAGTCTATGCATGTATTCATGAGAATCCTGGTGGCTCTCAAAGAGGTTTAATCCCTTTCTACTGAGCCACTGGAACCCGCTGGTGTCTGTGGGATACAGGCATAATACCCTATGTCAGTTGAATGTAGTATTGTGTCTACTACAGAGAAAGAGTTTTTTTAAAATCTTGATAAAGATTATGGCTGCTGCTCTTCATTATCCTGGAAGACTATGCTAATTACTTGTGTGCTAATTACTTTTCTTGCTTCCACAACAAAGTATTTGACAGGAGCAACTTGTGGGAGGAAGGATTTATTTCAGTGCACAGTTTCGGGAATACTATCTATCGAGACAAGGGAGTCATAGAGGTTAGGGAGACCCCCTCTGTGGTGGCATGGACTTGCAGCATGGCCTTGTACACGTTTATATTTCTCCCATGAGTCTGAACATAAGCTGAATTGGAAAGTAGCTCTTTATGTTGCCGGATACTGGTTCCTATCTCCATCCCAGAGGGATGTCTTATTTGGCATATCAAGGTAACTTGTTACCACGTCTAAAAAATGGTAACTTGTTTCTGTGTCTGGAAAGCTGTTAAGAAACAGGCAGGAAGGATAGAGAAGGCAGTATCCACAGGAGTACCATCTAGTTCAATCTGTTTTGTCCAGTATGATAGCCAACAGCCATTGCCATTTCTATTTCAACGAAAGCCATCAAAAAGATGAAATCAGATTTAAAATTCTGACCCTCATTTGTACTAATGACATTTGAAGTGTCACCTCACATCAAGGTTTCTGCACATCTTTCCCTGTCTTGTGTAGCAAGGAAAGCCCATCCCATTCACACCTGCCCCTCAGAGTCCCTGATGTCTTGTGATGAGTTGCTTGGCCTCTCTTCTATAGTCCTGTATTCTGTATGTATTGCACTGAATTATGATGTTTTATTTATGTTGATTAACTTGTTGGGGACAGGGAGTGTTTCTTTCACTTTAGACATGTCTAACCCAGAGCCTGTAATAGGGGTCTAGCCTTCTAGAAGCCAAGGAAGGCTCTTTGCCTACTGTTTGAAAATAAATGTTGACTAAATGAAAAGGCGTAGCTACATTTAATTCTTCTTAAATTATCAGGATCCAGTACAGTGCCTGACATAGTTAGCATTTACTGAGTCATCTAGCAAAATCAGGCAGTAGGCAGTTTCAGCAGAGAAGCAGAGCTCTCGTGAGAGGGAGAAAGCTAGACATATTTCCAGAGTTTAGGTATGTGTCCGTTTCTTATTATGCTAGAACATATTTCCCCAAGTTTGGTGACTTAACACTATGCAAGCTTACCAATCGCTAGATCTGTAGGCTAGAACCCGGAGTTTCACTAGGCTAAAATCAAAGCGTCTGTAGGGCCATACTCCTTCTAGGGGCTCCCGCAGAGACTCCAACTCCTCTCCCTTTCAGTTCTAGAGGCTGGAAGTACCACATTGAGGGTGGGGAGGGCAGTCCCCTTTTTTCTTCAAAGCCAACCACATCAGTTAAGTCTCATTTATCACTCCACCCTTGGACTCTGCCTCCCTTCTGCTTGTTACCTTGTTTATAGTTCTGGGAATCAAACTCAGCATCTTGCATGCCAGGCAAGTGCCTCTAGCTCTGATCCCTTTGTCAGCTTTTAAAGACCCTACTGATTTCATTGGGCCTACTAAGGTCATGTTCCTGTTTTAAAACCAGCTGATTGACTGCTTTAATTCCAAAGTTCTTCCTTTGCCATATAGCCTAACACAATCACAAGATCCAGGGATTACAAAGTGGATGCCTCTGGGATGAGAGGGAGCTATTTCACCTGCCCCAAGAAGTGTAAGCATCAGTGGCAGTTCATAGGGTGAAGGCCAAACCAGAAGAGTCTAGGTCAGTAGCTCTCAACCTTCCCAATACTGCAACCCTGTAATACAGTTTCTCATGTTATGATGGCCCTGAACTATAAAATTATTTCATTGCTACGTCATAGTTGTAATCTTGCTACTGTTGTGAATCGTAGCACAAATATCTCATATGCAGGATATCTGATATGCTACCCCTAAGTAAGAATCATTTGACCCTAAAGGGGTTACAACTCATAGGTTGAGAATTGCTGGTCTAGAGTGAAACTTAGCCATTGACATTGATTTCAGTTCTTCTTTCTGAGCCAATGAAAAAAGTGCATAAGGGACTTACATACTGCTGAGTGGTACCCCCTATTCACAAAGGGAGGGCGGTTCCCTATTGCAGGGGGAGGGAAGGAACAGTACATACCGAGTCTTAGGAAAGGCACGTACACGTTATGCACACAGTTATAAGCAGCCAGGCTATAGATGACAGTATAATGCTTGAAGTATCTCTTTTCTTTTAGTACAAAACAAGACAGGAAAATGAATGGAGAAAAAAACTACAAAGGAGTGGCAATAAAAGATTATTTTCTACTTGCTTTCTTTGGGATTTAATGCCCTTGAAAAGGAAAGGCGGGGTGGAGAAATGAACCTCTGTAATCTGCGAGCTTCAAATAGAAAGGGTATCTTTAAAAAAAAAAAAATGGTGGTTGTAAGCGGATGCTCGCACAATTCAATAGTTCAGGAAGTTGGCAGCCTGATTTGATTATGAGCCATTTGCTCGGTGCGGGAGCTGGGAAAAGCAATTCCACCTGCTGCAGGGGTGCACCTGCTGCAGGGGTGCACCTGCTCCCGGGGCTCAGAACTGAATGGGGCTCAGAACTGAATGATGACTACAATAACAGCAGACCATCATTGCCAAGAGTTTGTGTGCTCAAGGCTCTATTCCAAGACCCCACAAGAAAGGTCACCCTAGTGTGCCAGTGACCTCCGTGAGGAATGGGGGCACAATCTAAGTAGCCCTTGGAAGCTGTTGAAAGAAACAGCTCTCACCTTAAAGGAATAAAAGACATTGTCTATTCTGGATGAAATATGAGTGATTGTGGCCAGGGAACATACCTGTAGATCTCCCTACATATGGTTGCAATGTGGACACATGGCTTGGCCCTGGAAACCTCCCTGTAGTGATGAGGGAATGACAAAATGACAGACACATGTGCACAAAAGCTGAGATTGGGTGAGATTGTGATAGAGTCTCAGCATGCTTCTAACGTACAGCACAGCGGGGAGGGGTTAGTCAGTTTGGTTAGCAGGTATCTGTCCTTGAGAAATCTCAAGTTTCAGTCATCCAGGAGGAGGGACCCGAGGTTGCTAGTTTTTGCACACATTGCCGACATTGCACTTGGAGCAGAGTGAGAGAGGTCTTACCATCCCTTCTGAGACTCAGCCCAGGGAAAGGATTTGCCATTACTGTAATTTTCTACTGCTATGAAATGTAATGTACATATCTGATATGCAGGATGTCTGATATGTGACCCCTGTGAAAGGGTCATTTAACTCCCAAGGGAGTTTCGACTCACAGGTTGAGAACTGCTGTCCTAATGTCATAGGTAGAGAATCATCTAGAACATTCCAATCAACCTGCCATTTGAAAATGAGACAAGTTGCTTTACTGTGCTGTGAGACATGGTGGGTGAGTCCTCAGGTTAGGACCCAAGGCCTCTGTGGGTAGGAACAGAGTTGTCCAGGTGACCATGTGACATTTATTATCGCTCTGTCTGTCTAGAATCAGCCATTTTAGCTTTCCAACTTTCTTGGCACCCCTGGGTTTTGTCGCACAGCCTTGGCCATACATCTCTCTCGGTCCACTTCTGAAGTAAAACAGGCCTTACTTATCAGCAATCAGCCACTGGCCATTTCATCTGAAACCATTTTTAAGCATTTCCTTCTAACTCTGGGCTGGTTCAGTTGAATTATTAAAGCTATCTACTTTTGTCTCCTTTCAAGTATTAAGTTATATCAGCTTGCTATTCTCTCCCCCCGCTCCCTTAATTTGAAATAGGGTCTCATGTAGCCCAGACTAGCCTTGAATTTGCTTTGGAGCCAAGGATGTCCTTGAATTCCTAATCCTTCTTGCTTTATCTCCCAAGTGCTAGTATCACAAGTGTGTGCTTATTCCCTTAACTATCCTCCTGCCTCAGCCTTCTAGGTGCTGAACTTACAGACGTATGTCGCCATGCTTCTTTTGACATTTTCAAATGCCCAGGCTTTCTCAGTTTTTTGCTCCTAGGCTTTCTTTCTTTTTCTCTTTGACACCTACTCTGTGTCCTTTATACACACACCCCTCTGTGGCTCTTGAATAGTTGTGTCCCCTCCTTCATTCCCCTCCTCTCTTGCTTTTGCTCTGCCTCTCCTTTGCTGCTTGTCTTTTAATAAAAACAGTCCTTTTCTGTTAGCCTCCTGTGGATGAACTGTGATCTCCTTACTGCCCCATAGATTTTACTTGTGTTTGTAAATCCTGCCTCTTTTGGCAAAATACCTCTCACTCCACACACACAGAGCAAATTCTCAATTTAAGTGGCTTATAGGATTTCAGAGCCTTAAAAAATCTCAGGAGTCATGTGACCCAACTTCCGTATTATACTGAGGGGAAAAAAGCCGAAGCACAAAGAGTGCATGTATTTGCCAAGGTGCTTTCTGCTTTAGCGGACAAAGCGTGTATTTGCGTGCATCTGTGTGGCGTCTGCGTATGTGTGTAAAGCAAAGCTGTGCTTTCTGCTCAGGCCATTGTTTGCTTCTGTATGAACCCTTTTGTACCCCCTTTTAGACTGTGCTGTGTACAAGGTGAAGATCTTTCGGTTTTCTCCTTCTCTTCTCTCTCCCTCTACTCCCGCCTTTCTTTCCTGCTATCCATAGTGCTGAAATTATAAATACCAATTATGAAAATGCACTAACGAGTAGAGAGGAAATGATTAATACCGAAGCAGACCATAACACTGATCTGGATGGGATGGCACACATCTGTGATTATAGTACTTGGGACATGGAGGCAGGGGAATCAGGAGTTAAAGGTCAGCTTAGGTTGCATAGCAAATTCAAGGCCTACCTAGGATACACAGTATCTCAAAAAATGTTTTTTCTTAGAAGATATCTAGGATATCTATAAATAAGATATTAGAAAACACAGCTTGAAGTTTGAAGTCTTCCTTTGGCTACACAGTGAGTTTGAGACCAACCTGAGTTATATGAAACAACATCTCTTAAAATCGAAAATTAAAAATAAATTAGTGAATTCCTGCCTGAGAAAAAAAACAATCAGGGTAACTTTTACACACACACACACACACACACACACACACACACACACACATATATATCACATATGTAGGACTGTGAAAGGATAACTTTCTAGTGGAGCACTGGCTAGAGATGGCCGTAGACCCAACAGGTATCCATACCTACAAGGGATGGCACACATTTCACCATGCTCCTAGACTCCAGGCTCCTGACATGCGGCCAAGACCTCCATTGATCCGTGCCTTTCATTCATGTAGAATAATGCCCCTATAGCCTCTCCTAAAGAGAGGTTTGTGTCACCTTGCACAGGTAGAGGGCATGACTACAGGCCTCAGCCTTAAGAGATCTCCATATTAATGAGATACCTAAAGGCCAGAGGGTGTATCCATTTAAGCATTCTTTCCCAGACTCTCCTTCCTCCTCCCTCCCTATTTAACTTAAGTCTGCCTTGAGAAAACGGGGGGGGGGGGTGGTTTGAGAGGGAGGGGACACCTTTATCCACTTTCCGCCATGACAATAAACCTTTTGAAACCGTGGACTTCCTTGTGTCTTTGGGGCCCCACCATGGGAAACCATGGAGAAGGCCTTTGACTACGGAGCCACTGCTTAATCTCCCGCTAGAAGACTTCTCTACGTTCCGCTGCAAAGGCCGCCAACTCAACCAAACTAGCCACCCAGCCAAGTGCTGTAACCAAGAGTCTCTACCTGTGGGACGCTGCTGGGGCTTCTCTCTCTCTCATCCCTCTCGGCTACAGGCTGGTCCAGCCTGTACTCCTCCAGTCTCAGTTCTTCTGCAGCTCCCAGCAGCATCTGGGAGCCCAAGGACAGAGACCACTGGCCTCCGGGTCAGCTGCCTCAACCCGGAGACCCCCACTTAGGAGCCCTGCCCCCACGGGACTTCAGGCTGAGACCTCTCCAAGCCTGGGTGGAGCTCTGGGGGCTTCTCACAGCCCAGCATCTGCCCGGCGACAGGTGGAGTGAACTCAGTCAAATTCCCACACTTCTGCCTCCCTGAGCTGTGGCAGACATGCAGGATCCACAACTCTGTCCAACAGGACCCATGCCCACGCTTGAGCTACAGCCCTGCATACACACACACAGACACACACACACACACACACACACACACACACACCACCACACATATATATGTTAAATGAGTAATATAATACATAGTATATATGTATAAATGGAGTATATATGCATAATATACATATATATGATTAAAAGTTATGTGAGAAGCCGCCAGAGCTCTGCCTGGGCATGGAGAGGTCTTATACATATATACACACATGCATATGTATATTTGTAATATATATATACAAATATATATCTTTTACTCATATATATATATATATGAGTAAAATATATATATTTATATATATATATGAGTAAATATATATAATAATTTATATATATATAATATTAATTATATATATATAATACTCATATATATAAGTATATATATGTATATAAATATATATATATAATAAGTATATATATATATGAGTATTTTATATATATATATATATATATATATATATATATATATATATAATCACATATAAAGTGTTAGGCAAATGTCTCAGATTGAATTAAATTAGTCAAAACAGGAAACACATGCTTTTATTTAATTTTAACTGTGTTTCCCAAGCTTTGGTTACAGTGTAACGTGTTGTGAGAAACAAGCTAAGTTTGCCATCCTTCCCTGTTGTTGGATGGAGAAAAGTTTTATTCAACAAACACCATGCTGATCTTAGATACCAAATAGATCTGAGCAGCAGTGAGGACTCTGCTTTGTTTTAAAGCTAATACATCCCCCAAAGCTTTCCCTCCTACATAGAGAACACAATTTAATTGAAGAAATATTCATCTCATTTTAGTGAGCCCACGGTGCAACTGGAGACATATAATGAGAGATTTTTCTGTCAATCTTTGAAAAAAAAAAAAAAACACAACAAAACCTCAAAGACATTCTGGATCCGAGCTAACCCACAGACAGTCTTCCACATTGCTGCCTTTGATGTGGTTCCAAACAGTGAGCATCTTATCCAGAGGGCTGCAGAGTTGTTGTTCTCTGTCCATCCTGGGAGTCCATCCATCTCCCGCGCTCTGACCTCCCAGGCACTCCTCAGTACAGTAAAATGATGGAGAGAGTCTCAGCTAAATCAAGCACTGCCCACCCCCCAGTGACTTTTCCCACAGAAACAAAAGTTGGTGTATCTGACCTGCAGAATGGAAGAGACACTCTCTCCTGCCTTCCTAGGGTGCTCTACTAACTTGGCAGACTGGTACATGGACACTCTGTCCTGGCCTCGGAGCCTCAACTTGCACTTACGTCAGCTGCGTTTTTCATTCCTTCTCCCTGTTTGCTGTGACCCTTTCCCTTTTGAACTGAATTTTTTTCTTTGAGATTTTATCTAAATCTTTATTTTTAAGAAGTGGTCTTCGGTATGGTTGTAATTTCTGTTATTTTCATCGTTTGGAATAAGGCTGTCAAGAGAAGCAAAATACACATCCCAGATGGTGGATGGCTTGGAGTGACAATAAATGGGGAAAAGCACTGATCATGTGAGGGTGTTCAGGGACTCAGCTTTCCTGAAATTCAGTTTTCTTGTCTTTAAAACTGGAGCATCCTGACCCAAAGTGGTCCTGCTAAGCATCCAGTGGATTAAACTATTTGATAGTGGGATGGGTAGGCGTTACTCCAGAGGTTAGGTATGGACAGATGGAAGGATGGTCAGAGTCCAACAGGAGAAAGCCACTCCTGTAATTCATGTAACAAACATGGTACCTGACTGGCCTTCCAGATTATGGCTAGAGTTGCCACTTCAAAGGGAAACACTGAACAAATACCCTGTCCTATGGCAATGGATACATTTGTACAGGACAATTCCATAATACAGTAAGTTTTATTAAGAACAAAAGCAATACAGTGTGTTCTCGAGGGATGGTATCCATGGGGGAGAGGAAGAACAGGGATTATACTCAACCAGGTGATGAGAGGATCACAGGAATGTTATATTTGCGCTAAGACCTAGTGGATAAGAAGTGGAGAATCAGACGTGTAAAATTTGTAAGTTGGAGGCATAAAACTCTTGTCCCATGACATAAGGAAACAGCAAGGCAGGTGGGTGGGGAGATGGCTTAGTAAGAGGACTTATTTGGTAACCACGAAGACCTGAGTTCAAACCCCAAGCACCCATATATAATGCTGAGCATGGCTGCACAGACTTACAACTCCAACACGGTAAAGACGGAGACGCAAGGATCTTGAGGACTTGACACCCACCAGTCTAGCTCCAGCATCAGTGAGATAGCCCTATCTCAAGAAAATCAGGGGAAGAGGAGATGAGCAGGAAAGCCAAAGCCCTTCTTTGGCCTCTATAAATGTGTGTGCATGTGAGCATGTATACTGCCCCCAATTATATATATAGTACATAAATAAAAATTAATTAAAGATAAACTTTAGCCTCCACCCCATCAAGCAATGTTTGGAGGTTGCTAAGCGAGAGAGAACGCAACATGGGATAGAAATGGAGGGGCTGGGGTGATGGCTCAGTGGTGAAGAGTACACACCCCTCTTTCAGAGTACCTGAGTTCTGTTCTCAGCAGACACATCAGGCAGTTCACAGCTATCAATAACTCAACCCCAAGGGATCTGTCACCCTCTTCTGGCCTTCACAGGCGCTTGCACCACACACACACGGTGCACATAAACTCATGCAGGCACGCAGATATACATATAAATGAATAAATTGTTAAATAAGTAAATAAATAAATAGCACCCCCAACACAGCAACAAAACTAACCAATCAACTAATCAAGCTAAATGACTGACGTGGAATTAATTGGGCTAACCGTTGAGCACTTTAGGTATGAAATGGTGTTCTGAGCCACACGTTTGCTTACTGTAGAACTAATTGTCCTCTTTCTTTTGCGTGGGATTGGAGTTAGGGCTTCACCCATGCTAGGTAACTACACTACCACTGAGCTGTACTCTCAGCCCTCTCTCTTTCCTTTGAAAGGTTAAAAACATTTACCATATAAATATGTATGAGTAGAACTTAAGCTCGTCTCGCCTTGTGTGTGTGTGTGTGTGTTCTCTGGGAAGTTGGAAGTCTTCGGACTTGTCTCACGGAAACTGGGAAATGAACTGCTGGAATTCAGACCCAGCATCTGGGTGGCATCCAGAAATGAATACACATGTTGGTATTGAGATAAATAATTGTGAAATTGGACGGTGAATAACCCTTTGGGGATGGTAAGGGGAAACAGCACAGCCCTTTCTCTTATGCCTGTGTGTGCTGTTTGCTTTTCATATTTTTGCTTTTGAATGTTTACTAATGAGCATCCAGCCAAAAAGAAGGCAGCCATCAACCTAAGAATAAGACAGCAGGGGAAGGTTAAAAGAATTAGCCATATTCTTCGGGGCTGCATTCATGGTTGTGTGGTGGTGCTCTTGGCTCGGAGTCTACAATTCAACAAGCTGTTGGCACTCTCTCAAAAGGACTCCTGTCACACTTTCTCCTACACATGGGAGTCAGTGGATGTGACCTTTTAGAAGAACAGTCCGTTTAGACTCTTTCTAGTGGAACGAGCTATGTGGCTCTTCTCTGATCCCAGGTACTAAATGTTATTGTTGCCTGGCTTCTTAAACAGAGGAGTCCGAAAAAGAAAGGGAGAAATATATACTGATTTCCATGTATGGGTTATTCACTGTCTTAGGATGTTATTGTATCAGAATGAGACTTGTTTTTATATACGAGGAAAGAGCTTTCTCCTAGATCCTGATGGAATGAGGATTTAAAGCTAAGTCATTTCATTCTCTCACTACTATATTTAGTCAGAACACTATTTACTGAGTGTGTAAAAATGTGATGACCTGGGAACTATTTTTCAGCGAATGCGGACCATGGACTATAGACCACAGATCTCCCCTACATCTTCACCTACTGAAGCTCCCTCTCTATTGCTACTCTGCCCACATTCCCTTACTCCTCATTTGGGACTGCCAATGGTCACCATTGCAACTCTTTGCTTAAAGGCTTTATTTTGTCTTCCCTTTGTCACCAGAATGAATGTCACCAGGAACAAGCTTCCATGCACAGTAGACTGGAGTTGCTGTGGCTCACCTCAGATAGGATAACTCTGACCTAACTTTGTGCTGACTCCTAGAGTGCCCCCTTGCAGAATGAAGCAACAGTTGTCCAGCATTGGAGCTAGCTTGATGCTATGCTCGTTAAACACTCTTCCTTTCCATACCTTGCCCACTTCCCCGTTAATGTTATTTACTACCCACAAATGGCTTGCATTTGGAGTCTAGTCTCAGAGTCTGCTTGTTACAGGATATTTGAACCTGTTTCTAGTTAGGGTATGGCTCAACCCTTAGCACACAACTTTAATCCCTCTGGCTGGAATACAGACACACCCTTATTACTAACTTTTAATCCCAAACAATGAAGGTAAAGTTAGTTTGTAGAAGGAAGCACCTATGTTTGAAAGTGATGTCTAATTGAGTGGCAGAAAAAGTGATGAATCAGAGAAGATTTGACAGAATAGGATCTGCCCAACTCTCCTGAGAAGAAAGAGGAAAGGGAAGCTACTTAAGGAAAGACAGTACAGGAGGAAGAGGGTACAGTACAGGATACAGTAGAGTTTGCGGAGGCAGGACAGTAGAGTTGAGGGAGGGTAGAGCGGCACAGACAGGGTGTGGGCTTTGAGACCCTCCTCCTGGCTACATGGGAGGCAGTGGTACCTGGAGAGTTTTACACAGACAGATTGAAGAGAGAACAAGATAGACATAGGTAAAGATAGAGTGAGCAAGAGAATGAGGAGAAGCCAGACAATTAGAAAAGGTTGCTAGTTTGAGGCCAAGCAGATCAATTCAGAGGCCAAGAGAAAAGCCAGATTTAATAAGTTATCTGGGAGAAGAGTTTGAGCCAGCACAGCTGAGTTGAACCAGCCAGCTAGAGTTCAGAAAGAACTAGAAAGGGTGAGCTTATTCAGTAGCAACTCTCAGAGGCTGAAAACATTCTAGGCTTATATTAGATTATGTAGAGGCTAGAAGCTTTCAAGACTAGGCCTAGGTTAGCCAACTAAGGCAGTAAACCTCCCAAACAACAATTACAACCAGAGAATAAAAATTATCTTTACATCTGCTTCCAACAAAACCTAATACAACCATCATTAGGAGAAAGTTTACTAAGGGAAAGGAAAACAGCAGGACCTGAAGTCTGATGGAGATTTTGTTTCTAAGCTCAGGGTCTGTCCCCATAGCTGTGAGAGTCAAGCAGACAATTCACAGTGGGCTGGAGAGCTGGCTCAACTGTCAAAAGCAAGTACTCTCCCAGTGGACTTGAGTATGGTTTTCCAACAGAGTGGATATGAGTCAACTCACTATGCTCTCTATGTCCAATTCACTATTTCATTGTTGTTGCGTTCACTGAAGACTGACAAATAGTTGCTGCATGGGATAGCCATTAGTCTGCTTTAAGCCTCAACCTACCTAAACATGAATGGGTTGAATAATGAGTAGATCCCTTGTCACATAATTCATTCATATGAAGCAGGCAGTTGAAGAGAAACTAAATGTGATTCTAGTCTTTTCTAAATTCATATTTGAATGAAATCATGTCACTTAATGTACTTCTGCAGCAGCCTGGCCTCTTATGATAGAGATGAAAGGGGCAGGGTGTGGTGGTTTGAGTATGCTTGGCGGAGGGAGTGGCACTATTAGGAGGTGTGGCCTTGGTGGAGGAAGTGTGTCACTGTGGGGGTAGCCAATGAGACCCTCCTCCTAGCCATGTGGGAGCCACCCTTTTCCTGTTTGCCTTGAGAACAAGATGTAGAACTCTCAGCCCCTCCTGCACCATGTCTGCCTGGATGCTGCCATGTTCCCACCTTGATGGTAATGGACTGAACATTTGAACCTGTAAGCCAGCCCCAATTAAATGTCCTTATAAGAGTTGCCTTGGTGGTCTAGAAAGGTGACTCAGAGGTTAAGAGCACTGACTGCTCTTCCAGAGTTCCTGAGTTCAATGCCCAGCAACCACATGGTGGCTCACAACCATCTGTAATGGGGTCCAATGCCCTCTTCTCACCCCACACAAAAGGTAATAGAGAGCTGTTAAGGAAAAGGAAGGAGAAGGTAAAGGAGGTGAATATGGCCAAGTACATGATACACTTCAATGCAAATGTCCCGATGAAGCCCTTCACTTTGTACAATATACACTAATAGAAAATTCAGGGCTGGAGCAATGGCTCAGCAGTTCAGAGCACATACTGCTCTTTCAGAGGATCTGAGTTAAGTTCCCAGCACCCACATCCAGCAGATCACATCTTTCCGCCACATGCACATGGACATACATACATGCCGATACTCACATAGATGAAAATTAAAAAATAATGTAATTCTTGCAGTATAAAACCAATGACCTATATTTAAAGATACATCTATAGAAAGACTTAAATGCCCATGATCTCACTTTTTTTAATACTGGGTGTTGAATCCAGGGCTATCCTCCAGCTAGCACTAATAGCAAACTTGCTGATGATGCTGGGTCTGTAAAGAAATTAGAACCGGAAGAATCTGGTCCTTAAGCCTTGTGTGCATCATGACTCAGCATCTCTGAAAGAAAACAGGATGCAAGGCACTGCCTGTGCAACTTTTTTCCTCTACTGATTTTTTTTTGTTGTTGTTTTGTTCTTCGTATATGGGTCCAACCCGATCCTATTTAGTGAATGAGGCCTGACAGAAGGCTGAATAAAAAGCTCCCTGCGCCCCGCTGGAGTGCTGTCACAGCGGCTCAACCTAGGCTCCGGGGGAACTTTGGCAAGCGGAAGAATCCTTTGTCTTTGGACTGTGACAAGAGGGGAAAAAATCCCAAGTATTCAGCTGTGTAGCATCACTCAAGCATGGCTTAATGGGGAAGGTCTAATGAGGAATGTAGTCTTTGAAAACGCTCGAGTTAAAAACCTCCCAGTACATTCTTACTGTACAGTGCTGCACGATTATAATGAATAGAATTCGAACAGCAGCCAGAGATTATGTTACCATTCCATCCAGTTTAGCCAGTCACAGATGCTGCATTTTCTTTACTGGCTATGTTCAAAGAGACGTTGGTCTGTTACTACTATTCCATGTGTTAGAGAAAACACCCCCATTCTTCAAGGTTCCATAGAAGTTACAGGAACAAGAATGAAAGGCAATTTTAAACTTACCAAGTGAATCACTGCAGGGCAGGGCCGGCTCTGTCCCCATCCTCTTTCCGGCTGTTGATCTTTGAATGGATTCCTGATCCAGAGCTTAACTCAACTTTCACAGGGGTCAGACTAAACTGGGTTTTGAACTTGCATGGATTTCCAGCAGGTACCATTTCTGTATCCCCCTATGATTTCTTCCCAGTTTCTTCAAAAGCATTCGTCTTCTACACTGTGTCTCATAGCTGGCAAACGTGCTTACAGTTTTAAAGAGGAAGAAAGGGGCAGGGAACTGGGGAGATACAAGCCTGAGGACCAGAGTTCAGACCTCCAGGATCCGTGTAGAGCAGATGCAATCGATGTATCTGTAATCACAGCAAGATGGGGAGTGGAGGAGGAGGAAGCAGAATTCCCAGAAGCTTGCAAGTCTTCTAACCTGGCATCTACAGAGACCCTGTCTGAAACAAAGGAGGGGTATCCAAGTTTGCCCTTTGACCTCTACATATGCATAGTGGTACCCATGAACATATACTTTCATACATACATACATACACATCATATATACACACAGGACTCTGATTTTATCTTTGCTGGCCCCAGAATTATCTAAACCTGTCTTTGCCTTCATTAATGAAAATGAACGTTGTATTGGTCTGGGGACGAGGCTCAGTGACAGAGGACTTGCCTCGCATGGGTGAAGTCTGAGTTCAGTTCTCAGCACCGTGTGGATGTGTGGGTAGATTAATGAAGAAGAGGAGACGGAAAATAAAATAAACATTTCTTCATCTTATACTAAATTCTTATCTTTAGGGTAGGCCTACTCTTAATTTTTTCTTTTGTTTCATGCTTTCATTGGCCAGTTAAATTCTTCTTTTATTTTAAGTAGCCCACTTAAGTATGACTTAAGTAAGGTTGCAGTTTTATCTATTTCTTTATTTATTTTTGGTTTTTGTTGTTTGTTTGTTTGCTTGTTGAGCCAGGGTTTCTCTGTGTAGCCCTAACTGTCTTAGAACTCACTCTGTTGACCAGGCTGCTGCCCTCAGACTCAGAGAAGTCACCTGCCTCTGCCTCCCGGTTGCTGGGATCTAACTCGTGCCCCAGCACTGTCCAGCAAGATTACAGCTTAATTACTTTTATTGTTGCTAAGACAACGTGCCTGACAAAGCTCTGAAAGAAGCAAGGCTTCCCTCTGGCTCACAGTTTGAAAATTCAGCCCATGATAAGGGAGAGGGCGCAGTAGTTTTCCTTGGATTCCTCTTGCTTGGCTTTCAGGTGGCTTCTCTCTGTGATTTCTCTTTGGGTGTTCACTCGCCTGGCTAGTCAGATCAGATTATGAACCAACTTCATGGCCTCATTATAATTTAATTCTTTAAGACTCCAGCTCCAAATATAGTCACATTAGGAATCCATGACAGTTAGAACTTTAAAGCTTTAACAGGATTTTATAAATGCTCTTTAATTTGTGGGAAATGTGAAATTAGCCAGATAGGAAGTTGCCAAAGGCAATTATGAGTCTAGTAGTAAGATTCGTTTAGGGGTTGGAGAGCTGACTCAGTTGTTAGGATCACAGACTCCTCTTCCAGAGGACCTGGGTTTGGTTCCCAGCACACAGTGGCCCACAACTGTTGTCCATAACTCCAGTTACAGGGGATTCAACACCTTCTGACCAGGCATATACATGGTCACATACATACATGTGGGCATCTGTCAAAACAAATAACTGGAATTCATCACAGGATCCATTCAGAAACACTCATGTATGGGAAATTTTTTATTTACATATTGTATATATGTATATAATATGTGTATATATTGTATATATTATATGTATCTAATATGTATATATGTGTATATATATTATATTATAAAGATTTCTTTAAATGACTCATGAGGTACATCATACAGACATAGACATACAGAGACACAAAGAGACAGAGATGAGAAAGACAGAGACTGAGGTGAGAGAGTCAGACAGACAGACAGACAGACAGAGCGCCTGAAGAGCACTGAGGGTTAGTTTGTTGACAAACACAAAGCTTAGAAGCTTTGAGGAGCACGATCTCACTTCCCCTTAATAATTGCTTTTCTCTGTCTTTTCTTTCCATTCAGTCTTTCTTTTTTGAAAAATTAGTTTTGTTTTGTTTTGCTTTTATTAGCACCCTGCAAGCAGGCATGGAGCCAGGCAGTAAGTGGAGTACCACCCACAGCCAAAAACATATTTTCTAAAAAACAAACAACCAAACAAAAACAAATTAGATGTTCTACATGTAAAAGATTTGAATAGAATTGAAGCTTTCCACCTAGAAAAATGCTTGTGCCCTCAGTGGGTGTATATACATTTTAAATATAATTTCTAACTGGCAGTTCATTCTATTTTTATTTTGGGTTTTGGTAGTACTGGAGGTAGCACTCAGGCACTGTGCCATGAGCTATTTTCTCCACCCACTCCAGGCCACTGAATATACCATTTTAAAGTGGATCCCAAGCAGGGGTTAAACTGCTGAACCCGGGAGCAGCAGCCAGACCCCGCCCCCTTGAGCAGGATGTGCACACATTGGTTGCTCTTGGCTCTCCAGGCCTTACTCTCTGCTTCTTGCTGTATATCATAAAGTGTCAGTATGTCCTCTGAAATGACAAAATGTGGGGTTTGTGCGCTGCTCTCAACAGACTGCTTGGAAAAAAAAACAAAACCCAAAACACTTTTGCTCCCTTCAAAGATCAGCTACAATTGAATATGTCATTGTTTGTCCTTTGTTGCCTGAGCAATGCGGTCAGACGACCTAAGCAAGGAGTGATGGACAGTTCCGAAGTGGGCATTATCAGGCATTATCACAGTCTAATCAAGCAGCGGAAGGCAAAGTCGGTTTCCTCTTCTCCCACAGCACTGGCTCGCAAGTGTTCATCCATGTTCGTGTTCAGACCTGCACTGTGAATTTTCAGGATGGTACAATTTATCGCATTTAGTGAGCTGGAGATTTGAATGACAGCTTTATGTGTTGAGACCTTTGACTAGTATCTACAATCCTCAGGCATCTGGCCAGTCTCTTCTAATCCTTCTCACGTAGTACAGAAGTCAGGACCCACTGTTTCCTTGATGTGTTAGCAGCCTCTCACTCGATCATAATCCTGTGTTCAATTATGAAAGAATCTCAAACATCCACCTTGTAATAGTAACAAATCCTATTCAAGAACTTCATAAGAAATACCCAAAATCAAAACCAAATCCTAAAGGCAAATATATATATATATAATATATAAATATATATTTATACATGTATATATATTTAATTTTACAATTTAACAATAATAAGAGCTAAAGAAAGAATCTTGGGAGCTGAGGGGACATAAGATAGTGATAAAAGAGTCTCATGCACCCCTGCCAGAGCATGAAAAGGAAACTAATGTCAGAGCCATTCACATTTCTTTTTTGGGGGGAAGGGGATGCAGTTTGAGACAGCATTTTTGTATGTAGTTCGGGCTGTCCTGGAACTCACTCTGTAGATCAGGCTGGCCTCGAACTCAGGCCTGCCTCTGCCGTACAGCTTAGGCTTCTGTCTAACCCATGATCCTCCTGCCTCAGCTATGATTATCGGCACATGCACCACCACAGCCAGCAAGCATCATCTCAATTTTAACAGTGACCAAACTGGAGTTTCGAAAAGTTCTCTGCACTGCTGGAGATCACATGGTCTTCATAATCATATGATTATGATTTATCTAAGATCAAAGTCTAGTTGTGTGTGACTCTATAGAAAAATTGAGAAATATAAAGGATAAGGCAGATATTAGTAAGGGCCACTGAGACCCTGTGCAGAAGCTAAGACTTGAGCAATCAACTTCAAGGGGCTTGAGAATAGTCACTGGTGATGTTCAGGGAACTCAGTGAGGAGATAGGAGGAGACTCAATATGGAGGTATAACCCTTTCTTAAACCTGGTCAGAACTGATTGACTGTGAGATTTGCCGAACTCTTAGTTGTCTGGGCTCGCAGATGTTAGCACCAGGGTTCTGAGTGGGTTATAAGTTTGACTTCCAAGGACTTAGTCCATCTTTCTGCTGATTGATGTTGGAAATGAAAGAGAAGGATTTGGGGTTGATTTGGACTGACTTAGCCTAGGCGATGAGACAAAGGGAAAAGCAGGCATTAAGTATTATATATGAATCCGTGCTTATTTAGCGTATGCCTAAACTTACTGCTGTGTTTGCCTCAGCTCATTTTGTCTTAGAAGCCTTGTATGAAGTGAGTCCTGCAATGCTTCCTGCTCTACAGTTGAAGAGATTAAAGGCCAGAAGATTTGACCCCTGCTAGGGCTGCTTACTATACAATGTCTCACCATCCACCCCACAGGTTTCTGTGGTAATCAAGTGAGTTTTTGTGTGAAAGTACTTTGAGACACCACAAAACTCCAGATGCTTGGAAGTCAAGATGGAAAACATCTCAAGAGATAGGGAACCTTATCTTTTATGCTCCATGACACTTCCTGAAATACAGAACTTGGAAAGCAAATTTCTGTCGGAGCTACAGTAAAATCAACTTCTCGGTGGAGGAACGCTTTTGGATGGTGCTGAGAAAAATACAGTGGTTGAAGAAAAAAGAAGATATAAGGGCATTTCTTCGGTGGATTTATTTTAATGGGTGGGAGTTTTCTGTGGGGTTGAGAATGCATTGCCACAGTTTATAGGCTAGTCTGTGGACCAGGATCGGCCTAACTAGGAAGTCAATGGCATGGCCTAACAGATTGTTCCTACCTTCAACTGCTAATGAAGCCCTTAGAAAACATGTCCCCACTTAGCGAATGAAGCCACAAATGCCAGAAGCCTTTGCCAAGGATCTGTTGTCACAGCTCAGGCTGAATTTGTTATTCTGTTAGAGGGCTTGCCACCAAGCCAACCATGGGCAATTTAGCATGCCACATTTGGGCCAGAATTTAATTCACCTAATATGCTCACTTTTGTGTGCCCGAAAAGAGACAAATACCCTGTAAATCAGGTGATGGCTGCCTGTAATGGCAGCACCATAAAACGTTAATGCTAATGGTGCGTTCTCCTGGAGCATGGCTCTCTAAGAGCTAGTCCGGAGGCTGCAGAGACAGCTCAGTGTTAAGAGTGTGGTCTGCTCTTATGGAAAACCTGAGTTTGGTTCTCAGCACCCATATCAGGCACCTTTCAGTTGCTTGTAACTCTAGAGAATCCAACACCACTGGCCTCACATAATATACACATGGTTTTATATAGATATAATTTTTTAAAAAGCTGATCCAACAATTTGGCAAGGATGGCAGTTTCCTGATTTGTGAATTATGCATTTTAAAATGTGTTTTTCTTTACTATTATTTTGCATGTGTATGCATAGGATATGTAGGAGCATGTGTGTGTCATGATGTGAGTTGGTTATCACCTTCTACACGAGGGTTCTAGGGATAGAACTCAAGTCACCAGGCTTGCGTGGGAAGCCCTTTTACTCACTAAGCCCCCTTACTGACCCCACCGTGTGTTTCTGACAATAAAACATCTCTGTTATTTATATATTAATAAAGACAAAAATACACAACTGTGGTGGTGTGTGCCTGTAGTCTGAGCACTCAACAAGTTGAGATGGGGGCTGTTGCAGGTTTGAGGCCACCCTGAAGCATGCAGAAAGGTCCTCCTGGGAAAAAAAGATAAAGGCGATGCCCGAATAAACTTTGATTATATTGGCCTAATAATTGATTATATACATTATAGTAGTACTAAGTATACATGGGTAGCTTTAGTTCAAAGGAAAAGATAAATGTCATTCAGATATAAAAGATTTGATTGTTTTCACTACTCTACATATCTGACTTGGAGAACTTGGAAAGGAAACATTCGGTAGTGAACATCCTTGGTGTTTTCTCTTTCTCTCTCTCTCTCTCTCTCCTCTCTCTCTCTCTCTCTCTCTCTCTCTCTCTCTCTCTCTCCCTCTCTGTGTGTGTGTGTGTGTGTGTGTGTGTGTGTGTGTGTGTGTGTGTGATCATATGCATGTAAAGGCCAGAAGCCAACCTCCAGTGTCCTTTCTCAGATTCCATCAACTTTCTTCTTTTTTTTCCCCAGACAGGGTCTTGTTACCCCAGGTTGGTCTCCAGCTAGCTGCACAGCTGAAGATGGCCTTGAACTTCTGATCCCTTTTCCCCACTTCCCCCTAGCTAGAATTACAGCCCATCCTCACTTATGCAGTGCTAGGGATCACGTGCTTTCTGCATGCCAGGCGAGCCCTCGACCAAGCTACTCCTCAGCCTCTTCTGATAGGGTCTTTCACTGGTCTGAAACTCAAAAAATAGACTGGCTGGCTGCCAGGAGTCAGGAACTGGCCCATTTCAGCCTCACCGGTTAGGTTTTTTTTTTTTTTTTTTTTAAATGCGATGCTTGGGGTTGAACTTGGATCCTCATGCTTATCCAGCAAACACTTTACCAACTTTACCATTTCCCCAGGCCTCATCTCCTCTCCCCAGGCCTCATCTCCTCTCCCCAGGCCTCATCTCAGCTCCCCAGACCTCATCTCAGCTCCCCAGGCCTCAGCTCCTCTCCCCAGGCCTCATCTCCTCTCCCCAGGCCTCATCTCCTCTCCCCAGGCCTCATCTCCTCTCCCCAGGCCTCATCTCCTCTCCCCAGGCCTCATCTCAGCTCCCTAGGCCTCATCTCAGCTCCCCAGGCCTCAGCTCTCCAGGCCTCTTTTGCTGTTTTCTACAGTATTCTGGGAAGCCCTTGTGGCTTAATCACTACTAAGCAATGTTATTCTAAATTCTTTTTTCATTCTAGAAATCCCCTGACATAACCCTTCCCATATTAGCATTTTATCTTTTGAATTAATTTTTTAATTAATCTTTTGAATGATTTTTTTGAAATTATAACATTTCCCTCTTCCTTTCTATCCCTCCAACATCTCCCATGTTGCCCACCTCCCCCCTCTCTTTCACGACTTATTTATCTTTGTTGTTGCGTGCGTGCGTGTGTGTGTGTGTGTGTGTGTGTGTGTGTATGTGTGTGTGTGTGTGTGTGTGTATGTATGTGTGTTATGTTCCTAAATATGGAAATAAAAAATGTGATGTCTCAACACTAGGCAAAGAACTAGAGGCAACTGAATGCTGAGAGTGGGCAACATAGCCTTCCCCAGGGAAGAGCACACCAATTGGTTATCCAATATCAAGTGCTTAGTGTTTTTACTGAACCTTGATGAATCTCATGGGCACACAGCACAGTTTGGGGGCAGTTGTGCCAGCAGAATACCTCTAAGGACTGGGATGCATGCTGAGTGCTGCAGATGGGAGGAATTAAAGTCTGGTAGGGACAGCAGGCTTTGAATCTGAGGGCAGCCATTTCTTAGCATTGAAACTGTCGAAAAGACTTGGTGACCTAATTAGGTCCAAGAAGCTTGTATGCTGAGTACACAGGAGAGAGATGACCTGTCACCCCTTTCCTAAGCCAATGCCATTTGCCTCAGTCGCGTGACCCTCTCCAAACTCTGGCCTGAAATATGATTTTCATAGTGTTTTAGATGTGGATCTGTCCATTACGGAGAGACTTGGTCTCTCTGAGCATCAGGTTACTACATTTCTTATAAACCAGCTTAGTGACAACAAAATCTAATTTACCTCTAGATTTTTTCCCTCCTTTAGTGGAGCCCTTCTATTTTCCTGTTTCTTGGTTAAAGAAGAGCTACAAAGAATGTCTAGATGCATTTGGTTGTCAGTTCCACTTGCTGTCCCTCAGAGAGCCTATATGATCCTTTTCATTTCTTCAGTACTTTCTGTATGTAATTTTATCTTTTTTTCTTTTTCTTTTTCTTTTTTTTTCTGAGCAGACATAGCAGAAGATTAAGAATTAGGATCCGTAGCCTGCCCTTTCATCTCTTAATCCTCCGTATATAACCCTTCTGCACCAGGATAATGCCTTTGGGAATGTGCTATGGGGTTTCTGTGACAGTGTGGCCTGTTGGGGAGCTGGGACAGGCTTGCCACAGTGTCTGTGAGTCTGGAGGTCCTGCTAGTTCAGAGAGATATGTGAGGATTAAAGATACAAGAGAATGTTCATGAAATAGGTCCACATTAGTTCTAAGGGCTGAAGTAAGACGGAGAGTCTGGGAATAGTTCCTAAACTACATGGGATTGGGTTTAATTAAATATGCAGAGACTAATGGGTAGCCCCCCTCCAAAACTACACAGAACACCAAACGCTTTCTGATTCTGCTTGGACTGTCTGCATGTTTAAAGTAATTTTTCTTTTTCTTTTTTCCTTGAGTCAGATTTTTATTGTACCTCCCATCTGGTTTCAGTTTTCCTACCTCTGCCTCTTGAGGGCTGGGATTCCAGATGTGGGCTACCATGCCTGTCTCGAACCCTTTCTTAATGCTCAGTTCAATGTATTCATTTCAAAACTTTTACAAGATTGTCCTGCTTTTTCTTTCTACTCTACCAAGTATTATTGGTATGTGCGTACATGCATAAATGAGTAACTGTGTACACATATATACTTCTTATGAGGTTATCTATAATTGTTTTCAGAAATAAGTGAGATGCAAATACACGTGGTGAAGAACATATAATCAGCCAGGCTTGGTGGTGCACGCATGTAATTGGAGCACTCTGGAGGCTGAAGCAGGAGGATTGTGAGTTGAGGCTACCCCTGCCTCAAAGCCCAAACCAAATTAATGGCCTGTGCAGGCTGCCTCTCCTTCTGTCCTTAAGCTTCCGACAGCATTTTCTTTCACATTCTGGGAACACTCAAGCTTGTCCTGCACAAGGAAGCTGAAAACAACACAGAACAAAAGCCAAAAAAAAAAAAAAAGGTCTCAGGGAGCCAATCACGGCTTGGCAGAGGCAGCTGTCAGCTGTCCCTCCTTTCTAAGTCCAGGAATTTCACTCTGTAAAACTGTAGTTGAGAGGCTCTGAGCTGGGGACCCAACCTCTGTTAGCAGAAACCTCAAACCTTGAGAGAGAGAGGACCATGGTTAGGATATGAGCTCTGAGCCTCCATGAATGGGCCTGAGAAAAGAGATAGATCTGGCCATTTTCTCTCCTCTCCCCATGGCCTGCTCAGCTTTCTCCACTTCCCTGTGAAAAGTCCAGGCTTCTGTCCCGAGGCCTGTCCATTGCAAAGTAGCCTCTGGTCTTCTCAGCAGAACGTAACCATCCAAGGTGTATCAGTAGGTAGAGTCCAGTGTGGGGGGCGACAGCCATGTCACATGATAGAACCCGTTCCCTTCTCAGGTCACAATGGATGCCTGTGGTTTTCTATGCTGTATTCTCAGAGATTCAGGAGTAGGGAGGCTGAATGAGGGCCAGCCATATCTAGCAACTTCCCTGTGGCCTTAGCTCCATGCCCTGGCTTGCCCCTGCATCTTTTGTTGTTGTTCATCTTTTTATTGAGGTTCTGATGCTTGTATGTAAGAGACATGAGTGACAAACACCTGGGCCATCTGCCATCAAGGCCTTGGGAAGCGGGGCTAGCTTTGGCTAGGCAGTCCCTTCACAGGACAGAAGCAGCAACTTTGGAGAGAGATAGCTTGGCCTTGAGCCATGTTCTGCTCTGCAGTTGTGTCCACCACCCCAGCACCAGTGCACCCTCTCTTTGTTCTTCCCAAATCATTTGAAAAGAAACTTGGAGGAGTGATGGAATCCTGGACTCCACTTGTATGTATTGCTTAGACAATGGGGGCTGCTTCAATTTTTCTACTTGTCAGAAATATAACAACAAAAGTACTATTAAATAAGGACTGGGGGCAGAGCCCAGATTTAGAGTGTGTGTTTAATATTCAAGTCTCTGATTTCACCCTAAACTCCCTTCCCAGAAAGAAACCAACCGAACTGAATAGAACAGATTATTTTGAGGAATTAATCCTGTATTGGATCCAAACAGGTTCATGGTTTGCTCATTTCCTCTCCTTTCCCCATTTCCTCTTTGATTTCCTATTCAAATATTAATGGATTTTCTCCCTCCTTCCCTTCCTTTTTGCATTTATTTTTCGTGGATGGGGCTAGTTGCTTCTTTAATCCCATCACTGCCAGTCTGGTCTACAGAGTGAGCTCTGGTACAGCCAGGGCTACATAAAGAAACCCTGACTCAAAAAAGCCAAGAAGAATAGGGGGGAGGAAGGAGGAAGGAAGGAGGAAAAGAGGAGGAGGAGGAAGAGGAGGAGGGGAGGAAGAAGAGGAGGATGAAGAAGAAGAGGAAGAAGAAGGAGAAGAAAGAAGAAGAGGAAGAAGAAGAGAAGGAGAAGAGGAAAAGAAGAAAAAGGAGGAGGAGGAGGAGAGAAGAAGAAGAAGAAGAGAGAAGAAGAAGAGAAGAAGAAGAAGAAGGTGGTGGTGGTGGTGGTGGTGGAGGAGGTGGTGGTGCAACCATTGCAACCATTGCTTGAGGATCAGCAGCTCAGCAGCTTCCTTCGATGTGGGTTAGGCTGGGCATGAACACAAGTTTCTTTTTCCATACACATATGCACTTGCGTTGCTACTTATACCTATCTCAAAAATGCAAACAGTTCTATCTTATTTATCTATTATACTTAAGTGTATTTGTGTACTTGCACATGAGTATATGCACATGGATATATGCACATGAGTGTAGGCACCAGAAGAGGATGTCAGATGCCCAGCCCCCTGTAGCTGGAGTTCCAGGCAGCTGTGTTCAGTGTGGGTGCTGGGAATGGAATGTAGGTCCTCTGGAAGCGTAGCAAGGGCTCTTAACTGCTGACCTGTGTCTCTAGTTGTTTATTTGACAGTTCAGGAAGGCCAGTGCAGATTAAGTAGGTAAGTTACTAAATTTAGAAAAGGTGAACAAGGGAGAGACAAACAGCTTAAAGAAGGCTTTGTTGACATAGCTCACATCATAAGCGTCCTCAGTCTAAAGTGTACAAACCAGTATTTTAGTATGTTCGTGCAATAGTACAATTTTACTGTAGGTAGAGAAAGGTAATTTATAAGTAGCCAAGAGTGTCACATTATAACAAGACAGAATGTACCTCTTTCTTAACTATCTGGGTAATAGAGTGAGTCTGTGGGGTTGATCCCAGAGCTTCTCCTTGGAGGTCCTCATAAGTGCTGACAGTAGCTGGTGGTGAAGAACTATGGGCTTGATGGATAGGCCACTGTTTAAACCCCAATATGAGCCACATATCTAGTCATTCCTGTGGGAGTGGGAGGGGGTATAAATGTAGGTGTTCTCATGTAGGGGGCGTGTGAGGGGATTTGGTTGGAGAAGGAACTGGTGTCTCTGGTGCAGCCAGGACCTCCCTGTGACCATGTATGTTTTGCTCCGACAGCTCCCAGGGCACCATTCACATAAACTTCGGAAGGAACGGCACCCCCTGTCGTTGTGTAATGTCTCAGCTCTGGCAGTAATCTTTTATTTGCCAATTTGGAAATGTTTCCAGAATTTTCCCTTGTGAAGGACAAAGGTCTACTGTGTATCTTATATACTTCCCTATTAACTTTTTAGCCCATTCTGGGTAACTACTTTCTAAATAACTGTTTGGTGAACAAGGGAGAGACAAGCAGCTTAAAGAAGGCTTTGTTGACATAGCTCACATCATAAGCGTTCCTCAGTGTAAAGTGCACAAACCAGTATTTTAGTATGTCTGTGCAGTAGTGCAATTTGCTGTAATCGACTTAAAAGTTTGGCTTTTTCTTCCCTCTCTCCCAAACCCATGTCTATTAACTGTCATGTATATACTGCTTTCTCTTGTCCTCGTTCCTGGCAACCACGAGTCTGGTCTCTGTTCCCTATATATTTTCCCGTTCTGGACATTTCAGATGAATAGAACCACACAGTATGAGGCCTTATGACAATGTCTTCTACTTAGCACAGTGTTTTGAATCTATTCACAGTGAAAGAGGATACAATCACATGTCATTTACTTATTGCCAGATTATATTCCATTGTATGGCTGAACTGTGGTTTATCTGGGCATTCGTTAGTAGTCATGTTGACTACTCTCAAAGAAGTTGACTTACTCTCAAGTAGTTGATTCCACTTTTCTCCTGCTATGAATATGCTTACTGTGAACACTCAGAATGTATTGTGTGGATATTTGTTTTCTAGAGTATATACATAGGAGTGTGATTACACTCCATATTTAAAGCCATCTTGTTAATGGTATGTGTCTGCTTGGCTGGAGCCTCAGCCTCCTGCACCAGCCTCCTCCCACCATGCCTACCTTGTTGTGAGCCAGTAGGTGAAGCACAGAGAATTGAATTGTACTAAACATTGGGTCTCATTGGACAGGGTCGTCCTTACATTGAATTCACCCTGATTTATTGTTTTGCTTCTGCACTTGAAACAGAGACAGTATTCACTCTGGGCTGGGACTATAGACTGGAAACAGAGGTTCCCTGTTTTCATTAGTTGACTCTCAAAGGATGGATAGAGCCAACAGCAGATTATTCTGGGGCTCATGCTCTCTTAGTTCCTCACCATCCCTCTTTCTTTGACTGCTTGGCTTTTCATCAGTACTACTTACTGAACTAAGAACACAGCTGATTCAGGCCAAGTGTTTTTATAGTCTCTGGTGAAAAGAATGTGGAATATATGTGTCATCTTGGTTTTTATGACCCTGGAAATTGTGTTGCTTCTCTTGAAACCCTAAAGAAGCCACAGCCGCTTCTTTCTGCTTTAGATCAGCATCTAGTAGTATGCGGCTAGAGTTGTTATTTTTTTTTTAAGACTGATAAAAGCAATTGCTAATCATTTGGAGGCAAATTACTTAAACACACACACACAGCGAGCCATCAAGTAGGAATAAGGACTGTCGAGCTTTTTAAATAGACAATCTGCTCATCGTATTAACTTTAAACACAGGTTCTAAGATTATGAATTTGTGACATGAACGTCATCTTAGAGTTGGCACCTTAGAATTGATTCACTTTTGGAGGTCTGATCTTGAAGGTCTGTTTAAACTGTGAAGGAGTTTACACTTTCCTAGTGACATGTACATTTAGTACATGTACACAATAGTGGGAGGGGATGTTGTTTGACTCCTAAAGGGAACATTGTCTTATTAGAGAGGAATGATATATGGGTCTCCTGTAAGCTCGGCGGTGCCAGATCTTGAGAACTTGAAGCGTTAGTCCCACTGAAGCCAGCATCCCCCCTTCCAAGGTCCATTTTCCCTAGACTCTTTTCTACACAATAAAACTGCTTGATTCTTAGGCTGGCCCAAGGTTTTGAATAGAGAACTGTGAGGAATGTTCAGGAAGTGTTCCAGCAAGCCATCAAGACTATTGATAGGTGGCCAAGCCCTGGACAAGAGTATTAGTAATAACAAGAGCTCAGTCTTGCCTAGCTCTCAATCTGTGTCAGAACAGCTCTAACCCCATGTAGGCCTACACTCAGGAGATTCTCACAGTAATCCCAGGAACACAGAAGTGTTTGGGTGAAGGCACCGAAGTGCAGATGGGCTTTGGAACTTGTTTGAGGTCATATAGTCACAATGGAAACCCGGGTGGTCTAGTACCTGTGTTCAGAAACTTGGAAGTGCTTCTATACCTGCACCTGGTGCCCACCCATGGTGCCCAACCATAGCCCCGGGGAGGCAGAGACTTCTAGCTCCTAGCCAGCACTTTGCCCACATGAACCAGTAACCTGGGCTTTGTTTTGTCTTTTGCTGCTTGGGCAAATCGAGAGATCAAAGGTGCTTTAGATATGCAGAATTCTTATGTGGCATGGCTGGCTTGTGGAAATCAGTGAAAAACAAACAAACAAACAAACAAACAAACAAAACAAAACAAATAAAGAACAGCTAAGTCTTAGATGCTAAGTCATAAGACCATCACCAAATAGGAAGAAGTAATTTCTATTATTACGTTTGAATTATCTGCCATGAATTTTGATTTCTGGTACTTAAAATGTAAAGAAATGATGTAATTATGGTGTTATAAAGCCAAGGCCTTGCAGGTCTTTTCATTTCTGCTTTTTGAAGCTGTACAGACATCTGATGAAGCTGAACAAGCGAAGCTGCCTCTGAAACATGGTATGCCACAGAGCTCAGTCAAGACCTGAGGCAGGCTTGGAAATCCCAGCAGGAGAAGGCCTTCCTGAAGATAAAATGAGGTGCCTCCACTGTCCACTATTATGAACACTGCTTACTGACAGCCTTCAGAGTATACTGTGTAACTCTTTGCTTTTCTGGGTATATACACACCAGTGTGACTGCAATCTGTAGTTAAAGGCATCTTGTTAATGGATGTGTCTACTTGGTAAGAGCCTTAGCATCCTGCATTAGCCTCCCCTGACCATGCCTATCCATGTTGTAGGATGAAGGGGGGACGGGAAGCTTTCTTTTTGTGGTCTTGGCGAAAGCAGAGGGTCTTGCACCTGCTTATCAAGTGATCTACCACTGAGCCGAAACTGCACCCCCAAGGACAGGATCCGTTTATGAAAGGCATAGCTTGGGTAGATTGGAGGTACATTTACACAGTGCAAGTGAAATTTTATTGCAGGAACTCAATCAGCTGGTTGAAGACAAGGGCATTTTTATACATCACCCATATGCCTATCATAACACACATTTAAGAACAAGAATAACAACAAAACCAAAATTCCCATTTATTTATTTTGTTAGTTTGCTAATATGAGTGATACATGCATCATATGTGTATGTGTGCATGCATGTACTATGCATGTATGTGTATGTGTATGTATGTATGGATTAGTGTGTGCATGTATATGTGTACATGTATTGTATGTGTGCATGCATGTACTATGCATGTATGTGTATTGTGTGTATGCATATGTATGTGTACATGTGCATGTATGTGTACATGTATATGTACGTGGGACATGTATATGTATGTGTACATGTACATGTGTATGTGTGTCATGAGTCTTCCTCTATCACTCCCCTTCTTCATTGTGAGACAAGATCTCTCTCAGAACAAGAGTTCACCAACCTGTCTAGACTGGCTGGCCATCTAGCTCCAGTGATTCTCTTGTTTCTGCCTTCCCAACGCTAGGATTACAAGTGCATGCATCCCTGACTAGATGTTTACCTTGGTGATGGAATCCAAACTCACTTCCTCATGTTTTCATGATGTACATTTTATTGACTGAGTCACCTTCTTATCCTCCTTTCCAAAATTACCGTTATAGACACTTAGCCATGTGCACTCTGTTTTATCACATTTTTTTTTAAAAAAGATTTATTTAGTATACTGTGTTCTGCAAGTATATATGCCTACACACCAGAACTGGACACCAGATTTCATTACAGAAATCTGTCATGGTTGTGAGCCACCATGTAGATGCTGGGAATAGAACTCAGGACCTCTGGAAGAGCAGCCAGTGCTCTAAACCGCTGAGCCATCTCTCCAGTCCTGTTCTGTCACTTTTATCTTAGAATTGGATTAACAGGATATCTATCACATAGCCCTTTATTTCTGAAGCTCGCTTTCATCTTCATTGTGCCCATTTGTGCTGACCTTAAAGATCTCAGTGACAGTTTGGAATGTCTCCTGGGACTAATGAAGTTTTCCAAATAGGAAAGTGGGCTGGGGACACAATGGCTGGGTAGATTTTCACTGTTTCATCTGTAAGACAAGAATCTGATTAACACATTGGGTCAAGAACCAGAAGGGAAAAGAGTTGTAAAACTCATGAGGAGGAAGGGGATCGGCACTGTGGACAATACTGCTTGGATCTGGAGTGGGAAGGGACTCCGTGGTGAATTTGAGACCTCTGGAATAGTGACAGTATGAGCCATGAGAGGTGCTAAAGCTGCTTGAGAAAGGTCTTTTGAACCCTGGTGTTTTTGTTTTGGGTTTGAGTGGGGCAACTGTGGTGTGCTCACACAGTGTGTCTAACTAAAGGGAAGGGTAATGGCTGTGTCCTTGTTACCCCAGTCTGTCCACAAGCAGAAGGCCAAAACTCTGGATATCTGCTTTACTAAAAACTAAGGACACACAGTGGATACCATTGGTGAATTTCTAGGAAGAATTTTTTGTTCTGATAATAAAAATCCAATAAGAACCCACCCACCCCCCATTTGCTCAGGAGCCAAGCTGCAGCCATTCATAGTCTTTTAAAAGAACATCTTGGGGAATCACCATCCCTGACCTCAAGCTGTACTACAGAGCAATAGTGATAAAAACTGCATGGTATTGGTACAGAGAAAGGCAAGAAGATCAGTGGAATAGAATAGAAGACCCAGAAATGAACCCACGTACCTATAGTCACTTGATCTTTGACAAAGGAGCTAAAATTATACAGTGGAAAAAAGACAGCATTTTCAACAGGTAGTGCTGGTTGAACTAGAGGTCAGTATGTAGGAAATACAAATCGATTTATTCTTATCTCCTGTACAAAACTCAAGTCCAAGTGGATCAAGGACCTCCATATAAAACAGATACACTGAAACTAATAGAAGAGAAAGTGGGGAAAAGCCTAGAACACATGGGCACAGGGGAAAATTTCCTGAACAGGACACCAATGGCTTATGCTCTAAGATCAAGAATTGACAAATGGGACCTCATAAAATTCCAAAGCTTCTGTAAGGCAAGGACCTGTCAACAGGACAAAATGGCAACCACAGACTGGGAAAAGATCTTTACCAATCCTACATCTGATCGAGGGCTAATATCCAAAATTTACAAAGAGCTCAAGAAATTAGACTCCAGATAATCAAATAACCCTATTTAAAAATGGGATACAGAGCTCAACAAACAATTCTCAACTGAGGAATATCTAATGGCCGTGAAGCACCTAAAGAAATATTCAACATCCAAAGTCATCAGGGAAATGCAAATTAAAACAACTCTGAGATTCCACCTCACACCAGTTAGAATGGCTAACATTCATAGTCTTAATGGGTGAACCAAAGAAACAGGTTGGAAGGTGATTCAGAAGCTAGGGGTGAGGGGGCAGGAGGGGCAGGCACAGACCAAAAGGACACACCATTTCCTCTTCTCTTATGTGGCAGAAAAGCAAAACAAACAAAACAACAAATAAAACACCCACACACAAAAACCAAAACAACATCAAAACCCCCATAGTTCCAAACTATATTGTGTGGTTTTCTGTTTTGATAGCAGGATCTCACTCACTATGTAGCCCTGGAACTCGCTAGGAAAAGCAGACTGGCCTCAAACTCACAGAAGTCCACCTGCCTCTGGCTCCCAAGGATTGGGAGTAAAAGTGATAACTACTATGCCCAGCTTCCAAAAACACCTTTTGTTTTTGTTTTTGGAGACAGAGTATGATTATATAACCTAGCTGGCTTGGAACTCATAGAAAATGCCTGCCTCTGCCTCCCAAGGCTGGGATTAAGGGTGAACACCACCACATTTAGCCACTAAGCACTTAAGATAGCCTTTCTGTTATTTGTTGCCAGGGCATCGAAACTGACAGGTTTCATGCAGATCCCAGATCACCTTGATCCAAGTCCTCACTTTATTTTCTCTTTTAGATATTCATTTTGGAAAGATACTAGATAGAGAGATGCCATCACAATTATCTAGTGAAAGGGCTAGAGCGATTGCTCAGTGGTTAAGAGCACTGGCTGCTCTTCCAGAGGTCCTGAGTTCAATTCCCAGCAATCACATGGTGATCTAGAATTATCTATTAAAGTTTCCAAAATAGTAAAATTAATGACAATGGAAGACGAAAGTGTATCAGATACCATTTTAGTAAATATGGACTTTCTAACAAAAGTCAGACAGGCTGGCCTGGAGTCGAGACTTGTTTGCTGCTAAGTGAGAGCTCTGTTGGGGATTGCAATGTACTTCTCAAAGGATGAGGAGGCTCCTTAGCAAAAGACTCATTCTCGATCCCCTTAGATACAAAGCCGGCCCAGGAGGCATGCTCCTTTCGGAGTTGTGCTCTTTGGTTCTTTGCTCTACCTCCTCCCACCTTCCCTGAAATCTTTGGCATCTGCTGGCAGGAAGGCATGCCATGATGGATGTGTGCTCACGAAGACCCAGCATGCATTGTGCAGCCTTTGAATTGCAGCGGGTTTGCTGCTCTGAAGGGCTGAATGGCTGGTGATTGAGAAGGAATTGATTGCTGGACTTCAACACCTAGATTCAGACGTACATTGCACATTAGATTGCACAAACCCCAACTTTCTTTAGTAATTTTTCTTTTTGATAGGTTTATTCATTTGGTTTGGGTTTGTTGTTTTTCTTTTGGAGACAGGTTTTCACACAGGCTGTACAGCCTGTCCTGGAACTCAGCAGGTAGCTCAGACTACCCTTGAACTCCTGGCAATCCTTCTGTCTCAGCCTCTTGAGTTCTGAGATTACAGATGTGATCATCACATTTTCCTCTCCACTGGATCCTTTTTAAGTTTTCAAGGTTATGTTTGAATGAAGTAGCAACTTTACCAAAGGTCTCCTGAGGCTGCGTGCGTTACATGTGAAGTCTGTGATGGAATTCCTGTGAAGGAGAAAAGAGGAGAGCAGGAAAACATGCCTGAGGCTGGAGATGTAGTTCTACGGTTAACAGTACTGGCTACTCTTCCAGAGCACTGAAGTTTGCCTGTCTGGTGCAACTCCCCATGACCGTAACTCTACCTCAAGGGGATCTGATGCCCTCCTCAGGCTGCTGCATGGCACCTGCACACACATACATTGGCATACACAGATGCAGACAACACACACACAAGACACACACACACACACACACACCAAAGGAAGGAAGGAAGGAAGGAAGGAAGGAAGGAAGG
Organism: Mastomys natalensis; assembly: GCA_021653895.1. Taxonomy (NCBI): domain Eukaryota; kingdom Metazoa; phylum Chordata; class Mammalia; order Rodentia; family Muridae; genus Mastomys; species Mastomys natalensis. The sequence goes on from JAJTUV010000134.1 coordinate 2,117,154, forward strand.
AAGGAAGGAAGGAAGGAAGGAAGAAGGAAGGAAGGAGACAAGCAAGCATTAATAGAAATTCTAGCCCTGATTCTGGATATATAATTGCTACCTTGGGGAAATGGTGAAATGGGGAAATGGTGTAATCTTTCTAAGCTTCAGTGTTTGTCAATGGAAGTGACTGAATCCTGTGAAAGATTCTGTGCACACAAACTTAAAGTTTCTTAGATAAGACAGAGGCTCCCACATCTTGTGTAGCTCTGGCTTGGGCAGGTCTTCCCCACAGTTCTCCTTGAGAGAATGCATCTCCACACAGAACAATGGTGCTTTGATGGGATTTTCGGTAGTGAGATTCTACGGTGTGTGGAGACAATGGGTACTCAGTTCAGTTGGAGTTCCACGATTTAAAAGTGGTTTGGTTTTTTTTTTTAAGTTTTATATTTATGTACATTAATCATGCATGAAGGTTGTGACATTTTCATACATGTATATAATGTAATTTGGTCATATTTATTCCCATTACTTCTTTTGTGTCCCCTAATTCCTACTGATTCCCTTCCTTTTCCCAACTAGTTCCCCTTCTGTGTTCATTTCCTTCCCTCCCTCCCTCCTCCCCCCTCCACTCTCCCTCTTTTTCTTTTTGTGACCCAGTGATATTTTTCATTAGGGTTGCTTACAGGAGCTCCAATGAGGGGCTATTTACTGGATCGTGGGCACCTTATTAGTGACTACAGAACTAAATCAACCATCTCCCCATCCCTCAGGAACTTTTAGTTGCCCCGTGAGCCCCTCCACCATCTGAGGTAGATTATTGACAAGCCTAGTCTTAATGAGATCTGGTGTGTGTAATCATAGCTACTGTGGATTCAAGATGACAGTGGCCATATCAGGCCCAGAAGACAGCGTCCCACCAGATTCCACCCTTTCTTCTAGCCTTAAAATGCTTTCCGCATCCTTCAGCGCTGTTCCCTGAGCCTTGGAGGGGATAATACAGACTCTCATTTTGGCTAAGCACTACCCTGACCAGTTATGAATCTAACAATGATCACTGCCAACCGCAAAGGAAGCAAATCAGACTCAAGATGCTTCTCTGGCTTAAATATAATTCTTTAGGAGGTAAGTTGACAGGCATAGCATATCCTTTGAATAAAACAACACCAGTAGCTAGCTTTTTGTTAAAGCCTGTGACACCTACAACCACTAGTGTTTGACCAGGTTTACAATACCAGATATGAACTCCTTTCTGTGGAATGGGTCTCAAATCCAGTCAGGAAACAGTTGTTCACCCATAACAGGCATGCCACTGATACACAGTGAGTGCAGCTTCCCTGTCATAGCAGTGGTGTGTATAGCACAGGGTCCATAGCTAAGTTGGGCTGTTGATAACAACTTTCCCCCAGCGGCCTACAGAGCACCTTTTGGTGCTCTCCCATTCCGCTTAATTTTTCTGTATCCTGTGACCCAGAGTATGTGGTGTCTTCAAAACTACAGTCTTACCATCCAGTTCTGGTGAGCAATTAAGAACAGTGACAATTGCCTGTATTGTTTGAGACACCTCAGGGGGCTCCCTATTTTATTTTTAGTGTTGTGTCCCCAAAATTGCATAAGGCATACTTATACTAAAGAAATTATTGGCTACTAATCTGAACTTCAAATTTAACTGGGCACCGTGTATTGTGTATGCTAAGTTGTCAACCTGAATTCTGGGAGGGGTCATGGATGGTAGCAATCATAAGCTGCTCAATTTGGTGTGCAGGAGGACCATGGAGGATTCCAGGTTTGATAACTGATGTCCCAGAAGGAGTCTTAGGAGCATCCTCAGAAACATAAATGAGGAGAGAACAGTTTGTCTTTTTTCTGAATATCTTGACTTAGTAAGGGTTTCTATTGCTACGAAAAAACACATAACCAAAAAGCAAATTGAGGAGGAAAGGGTTTATTTGGCCTACACTTCCACATTGCTGTTCAGCACTGAAAGAGGTCAGGACAGGAACTCAAACAGGGCAGGAACCTGGAGACAGGAGCTGATGCAGAGGCTATGGAGGGATGCTGCTTACTTGTTTGCTCCTCATTGTTTGCTCAGCCTGCTTTGTGGTAGAACCCAGGACGCCAGCCCAGGAGTGACACGCCTACCATAGGTTGGACCCTCCTCCATCAATCGCTAATTGAGAAAAAGCCTTACAGCGGATCTCATGGAGGCATTTTCTCGACTGAGGCTCTTCCTCTCTGACAACACAGAACCAGCCAGTCCTCTCTCTTTTACCTGCCTCTTTTTTCACTCTTGGCTTTAACATAAAGTGAAAATGTTAATATTTTATGATGTTCAGTCTTGGCTTCATTGTTGTTGTTTGTTTGTTGTTGTTTTTTTTCTATTTTAATTCTTGGTCCTTGTTCTGGAGTTTGCAGCAAACTGGTTGACCCTTCTTTTTTGCCTTTTCACCCTTTGTTACTGCTCCTTCTCTGACTGGACTGACCTCTGCCCCGGTGGCTTGCATCGATTTCCTGCTCTGTAGACAGTTTCTCAACAGGAAAGTGATTGCCACATTTCTCACGTTCCTTCCTAGCTTTCGGGCCTTTTCAGATTTGATTTCAGCTCATCACTCGGTAGTTTGCATAGCGCTTGTCCATGGAGACCATCTCTGCAGAAGGAGAAAGCATGAGTCTCCTCTACTGATCAGGAGGGACAAGCCCTGGGTCTCACTTCAGTTTGCAGCTTGCCTGTGGTGCTCCAGGGGTGGGATCAGTGTTGTACACTGATAAGTTTGTTCCTGTTTGTCAAACCAGATCACTTGCACCTCTGGTTGAGCAACTGTGTTTTCTTATGAACTTGAGGGAACTGCTAAGCTCAAGACACGGAGGTCATCTCTCCCAGGCCCTTAGGCTAAAAGCAGCATCAAGAAGGACTGAAGCCCTGTCACTCAAGTCCCTTTGGATGTCACTCAGGGAGGTGCCTTTCCCTCAAGCCTGGCTTGTGGATTACTCAGTGCAAAGAGAGTAGCAGGAGGGGCTCTCTGTGGGGCCTCACAGTTACACTGAGTGGTTCTTAGGCTGGGACCTTTGATGCCCAATATGGGAGATATGGACTTTGGCAGGTAGAGGTCATGTGGAGATCATTGCTCGAAGTCAGTTCTAAGGGGGCTGCTGAGGTTTGCCACCCATGCCATCTATTGAAAGTGCAAAAGAACAACTCCTCTGTTTAAGAGGGTAAACTTGGGCTGGAGACGTAGCTGTGGTGGAGTGCTTGCCCGACATGCATAAAGTGCTAGACTCAATCCCAAGGACCACTCAGACCCTGACAATCAACTCTGACCCACCGGGCTTGAAATTCCTTCTAGAAACACCGATGAGTCCAGTGTTCACTCAGCCAACTTTATTCCATGGGCTAGATACTGGAAATGCTGAGAAGAGAGGATGGGTACTGTGTGGGAGCTTACAAGCTTAAGGTAGCAGACCACTGAAGGACCGAGTACAGAGGTGAGAGGTCGCAGCTGGTGTGTTGGGGAGGAGTGGGTGCTGCAGAAGTGGTGGCCTTAGATGTCCAAAGAGCTGCTGTTGGTGATGTGTGTGCCCAGGTCCCCAGCTGCTCTATTGGCTATGCTCCTGTGGGAAAGTATACTCTTAGCCAGGCTTGGTAGCACAGGACTGGATCCCAGCTACTGGGTAGCCTGACGTAGGAGGATCAAAAGTTCAAGGGCCACTGAGGTTATTGAGTGAATTCAAGGCCAACCCAGGGAACTTATCAACACCTGTCTCAAAATAAAAGAGCAAGGGATACAGCTTAGCCTAGCACATGCCAGGCCTTGCCTCGGCTCATGTGCTCTCCTCACACACATGTACCACCCCCATCTCCGCCCCTCAATTCACTCTAAGGTCTAAAGGCGCCTTCCTCTCAGGGTGACCTCCTTCAGCAATTTAATTTCTAAAATGTGGCCTCTTGCCTCAAATATGCTATTTGTGTCTCCAAGACACTGTGGGAACAGGCTGAGAACAAGTTTCCGATGTTCTCTCAGCTCAACTTCCAGATCATCTGGCTTCTGTTTCCTTCCAGGGTTCCCCAAGAATGTCCTTCTTCCTGTGACAGGCTCTGGCTCTACTTCTGAGAACCCCAGCCTGGCATTGTAAGAGCAGGAAGTATAGAGCGTTCTGGTGTTTGGGCTCATGTCTCCTGATGTGAGGGAGGACAGCAGACACAGTGGTAGAGGATACTGTTGAGTGGCTGATGTGGAGAGGGGAATGGTATTTGATTGTAAACCTAGATGAGAGACCATGATATCCGTGTGGCGAGCCAGCCTGGACGGTAGTTTCATTTTCTTTAGCAGGCCACAGCCTAGAGTAGAAAGCGGGAAGTAGGGGCCGGTGAGATGACTTGGCAGTGAGAGCACTAGTTGCCCTTACAGAGGACCCGAGTTGGATCTCTAGCACCAACATGGTGGCTCACAACCAACTGTAACTCCAGTCCCAGGGAATCTGATACCCTCTCTGGCTTTTTCATGCATGTGGCACAGGCAAACATGCAGGCAAAACACTCATATGCATAAAAATGAATTAAAATAAAACGTAAAAACCTGGGAGTAGGTGGTGTAAGGTTGTCATTCTGCCATAGGAAGTCAAGGGATTGGCATGAGAATAAATAGTTTACCCTGTGAAGGAATGACTAGTTTGGAAGAAAATGGTGGTGTGAGTGAACCATGGCTCACTGCAGAGAACACATGACAAGATTAGGGGGCTGGGAGAGGGTGCTTCGAGTTTGGAACAGAAGGGTGTAAGATTTGAGTATAGGTAGCTCAGCTGGTAGAGCGCTTGCCTTGCATGAATAAAGCCCTGGATTTGACCCCTTAGCACCAAATAAAACTGATATTGTGGTGCACACCTGTAATTCCAGCACTCAGACAACGTTAGAGGCAGACAGATCAACGATTCAAGCTTTGGCTCTATAGTGAACTTGAGGCCAGCCTGGGCTACATGATACTGCCTCAGTCAAGCAGACAAGCATAAGAGTATGTTTGCTTCACGTCTGGTGGAGAAGGTGCTGTGAGCACAGGCGAGGGGTAGTTGATGGGAGTAGGGAGATAAAAGTACTGCAGTGTTAGGGAGTTGGAAGCTGGGGTCAGTTCCTGTATCTAAGCTTTAAGGCCAAAGGTGATATTCATGATGGCTGTGGTTAGACAAATTACTGAAGATGCAGGATTTTCCTATGAATGTACACTTGTAAGCACCTTTTGCATTCCCCTGCTTTCTGTTCTCGAGGCACCGCAGTCTCTTGGACTAGTTAACATTCTTTAACATGTCCTGCTCAGGAGAACGTAGCCCTGTTGACTCTCACTTTTGTTTCTGTGTGTTTCTGTTTGTTATCCTTATTTCCTGAGCACCTTGCTGACAGGGCACTGGGGGACAAGGACAATACAGGAAAAGCAACTTGGTGCTGAGGGCACATGCTCTTCCCTCTGTGGGATCTTCCAGTCTCTTCCTCATTTAAATCATCCTTACTCGTCATTTAGGTTGAGCTAAAAGGTTTCTTTCTGGTTTCCCCCAGAGTATCTCAGGACTTCTCCTGCTGGGCTGTGCGTCTGTCTTGCTGCTGCTGGGGTGCTGGAGGCAAGCCACTCGGGGGAGGCAGAACACAACAAACAGTGAGGTCTGGGACTCACTGGTTCTCAATCTCCTGTGTACCCAGAGGCTACTGGGACTGCAGGGAGTTGAGAGGGAGAGTGTGGTGTCTTGGTTCGCACTTACCCTATGAACCAGGCAGGAAGGGAGGGAGGAATCCGGTTTGGTTTCGACTGAGTGCCAAGAGTATGGAGGGGCTGGAAGAGAGAAGGCCTTCTCCTGGAGATTTAGGTGAGGCTCTTTATGCTTGTTCTTACTCATTGTGAACCAGGGATTAAATGCCTTTTTCAGGAAGGAAGCTCATTGGCTGAGTACTCGGGGGTCTATCTAGATACCTCATTAGCATGGAAACTCCAGGTTTTTAGCTATATGACCCGGTTGTCATGGTCCTCTCAGTGGGGGTGTCATGGTTACATGTTCCAGGACAGGTAGAACTCGGCAGGGAGCTGGTTACATACCTACTGTTCTCAATTCTGAGATTCCCTGGGGTTTTGAACCGGCTTCAACCTTCCAGTTCTTCTGTCTGGTGGTATGGTCCATTGCCCTACATCCTCCCCTTCATAGAGCCTCAATGTACCCTGTTCTCCTGTGTCCCTTAGCACAGTTTAGTGAAGCCAAAACCAAAAAGAAAAAAAAAAAACAAAAATGAGTAATTTGTTGCTCAAGTCTGTGCCACCTGAACGCAGATTGGTAAACCTCTTAAGGCAAGGCCCTGTATGTATCCCCACGTACCTGCTGGTGCTTCCACAAGAATGTGCTCGGTTAAATGTTATACCAGAACAAATGATCAGTGTGGGAGTCAAGAAAGTCCACTTCCCTTCCTAGACTGGTCCCCCACCACCACCCATGCATGGCCCTCAAACCAACACTTGAGCTCATTAGGAACAGAATTATTACTGGTTTTAATAATTAGGATTCTGAACTTACAGCTGCCAAACCATACACCTCAACAGTCCTTAACCAGGAAGTACTGCTGGCTACAACAGCGTCTCACAGAAACTCTTGTTTTTGCTTTTCTTCGTTTCTGACTATTTGTTTGGAATAGGGTCTAGTAACCCGGTTGGCTTCAAATTCCCTAATAGCGAGGCTGGTCTTGAACTCTAATCATCCATCTCACCTGTCTCCATCTCCCAACTCAGGATTAGAGATGTCTCTAGAGCTAATAGTATTTCTAGAGATGTCAGCTCCTTGTGTTTGTGGTATTTGGTACAGATAATAAAGACAGAATAGAAAGCATGAATAGAAACTGGGAGGCAGTGGCCATGTATCTTTGGGAAAGGACACACAGACACAATACTGCTCGTTATCTGAGGTCTGCCATGGTACACTGAATGCCTTAAGTCAGGTAATGAACCTAAGGGACAGAGATGGCAACTGTGCACTGGCATGCTGGCCCTGGGACAGCTTGGCTATTCCTCAGGTGTATGGGGTACCATTGAATGAAGCCAGCCGCATCGTGGCGTGATTTGAACCAGTTGAAGAGGAAGTATATTTTTCTCCCAAAAGCAGTTAGAAAGTTAGAGGGAGCTGGCAGTAGGACAGAGCAGTGGGTGAGAGGCATATTTGCAGAACATGAGAGAACCTAACAAGACTGAACTGTATGCTCCTGGTGTGGAATACTCTTTCCCGAATGCTCAGTAATGCCAGGACCTTTCCTTTTGTGTTCTGGTTTTGTGCAAACACAAATTACACTCTTGTTGACTCCACCGCAAGCCATGAAACTGGAGACAGGGAAACCCGAGTCCTATAGAGAGCAGTTTCGCTGGACCTGCTTCCCTGGTTTGTGTGATGGAAACCAAGAGCACCTGCATCTTCCCGGAGGAAGAAATGTCCAAGGAGAAACCAACACGAATCCTTGATAAAGAATCAGAGCAGCCTCATAAACAAACAAACAAACAAAAGGCCGTACATACATTTTGAATCTGGGGAAGTTCGAGAGGTCACCTAGCCCTCCCTCATCAGACAAATGAAGAAAGCAGATAGAGCTGAGAGGCATTTGCTCACACCTGACTCAGTGGGCACAGATTTCTCAAAGCCATGTACTGTAGTAACACGGACTTCCAGAGGGTGTGTGTGGAGATCATAGCTCTGCATTTACTACCCTCTGTGGCCGGGACAAGTGACAGTGTCTCTCTGAACTCTGCATTCCCCATCTGTCCCCATGTCAAAGGCTGGTCAAAAGAAGCATAGGCCAGTGCATATGATACCCAGGCCCAATGCTCAGTAAATGACAGTCGCACGTGGTTCCTTGCTGTTGCCAGTGATGCGGAATAGAAGCAAGCCATCTTGGAGTTTAAAGTTATCAGCCAATGCTGGACTTGTTTCAAGCAGTGTTCAGTATTCAAACAGACATCAGGGTAACCTTGGTATAAGGTGTGAGGTGCTACAGTTGAGTTTAACAATTGTCTGTATGTGTAAGTCTTCTGGCTTTCTTTTAAAAAATTGGTTCAACTGCTATTCTTTCTCCTTTACATTTTTATATATATTTTAGAAACATCTTGTCAATTTCCAACAAAAGGAATGCTTTGGATCCTATTACAGTTGTGATATGTCTGAGTGTTGATTCGTAAAAAATTATCATCTTAGCACTACTGAGTGTTCCAATCCAAGAATATTGCTGCGTTTGTATAGGCCTTCTTTAATTTTGTCCAGTATTACTTTGTAGTATATGTAAGGTCTTATATGTTTTATTAGGTTTACTCTCAGGTATTTTCTTTACTGGAGTAAACAAATTGATTTATTTTGTATTTATTTTTGCCATTGTATACATACATAATTGTCTGATGTCTCCTTCATGTGACTGGTGGATTATGGGAAATACACATTTGTGAGTTTCCATCGTTTCTTGCATATAATCACTTTAACACTACATAGTTCCTTCATCCTTTGGTCATAGGACTTAAATACTATGAGCACTGGTGCCCTCATGTGGACACCAGAGAAAGTACAAAGAGCATAGCATTTCATTTTATAAAGCAGGACCACTTTGTGTTCTGCAGCCCACCTGGTAAGGCAACCCAGACATCTGAGTAATGTCATGAAGATAATCGAAAGGTGTCTGTAGATGCACCAAGTAAGCTATGTAAGGACTGACTGGTGTAGGCTGTTAGGGCAGACTGCTCTCTTCATCACAGTCATGGGGAGGACCCTTGGGAGCACCCCCCAGAGGACTGAGAGACTGGTTATAAATGTGAAGACTCACTCTTATCTCTGCATCCTAGTCCCTTGATGTCTTCCTGTCCTTTGGGACAATGTCTTGGTGAATATCAGCTTAATATTAATTTTTGAGCCAGAAAGTATGGTTCTTTCAACTTTTTCTATTTCAGGACTTTTCCAGATATTCTTGAGTTTTCATATAAATTTTATAATCAGTTTATCAATTCCTTCAAAGGAACCAATGAGAATTTTTGTAGCTGCACTGGATCTGTAGGCCCATTTGGGGAATGTCAGCATCTTAACACTATTGCCTTTGATCCATTCATGTAAGATTCCCCCCCCTTTTTTTAAAGATTAATTTATTTATGTATTTTATGTATGTGAGTACACCGCTGCTGTCTTCAGACACACCAGAAGAGGGCATCAGCTCCCATTAAAGATGGTTGTGAGCCACCGTGTGGTTGCTGGGAATTGAACTTAGGACTTCTGGAAGAGCAGTCAGTGCCCTTAACAGCTGAGCCATCTCTCCAGCCCAAGATCTTCATTTGTATTTTCTTCAGTGTCTTTGAATATTTTCAACTTTCCGAGTGTATGTTTCCTAGTTCTTGCTATAGACTGAGCAGTTTGTAACTGGCAGGAGTTTATTGTTTGCAATTACAGCAGCTGTGAGTTCAAGATCTAAGCATCCGCAGATCTGTCCTGATGCTGAAGCTGCTGGTCCTAGAACCACATTGTGGGAAGCCCAGGTATGAAATTACGTGAGTTCAGTGGAGCAAGGAGAGAGCAGCACAGGCTAGAGATGGAAAGGATTGTAAATGAATGAACGGGCTCTCAGGACCTCTCCTGGTATGAAACCTCCATGTGGAAATCAAGCTTCATATGGCAAAGTCAGTGTGATAACTAATGGCAGTGAAGACTCATTTGAATTCTCTTTCTGCCAGAATACACTCGTGTGACTTGGGACAAGTTACTCTGCCCCTCTAAACCTCAGTTTCCTTAAAAGTAAGACAGTTCTAACAATAGTTATTGTCTTTAGGGAGACGAGAAGAACTCAGCGAGTTATCAAAGTACAGAGCACAGCACCTAATCCATAGCCAGTGCTCTGTGCTAGCTCTTATTGTCACTGGTGAGCTGGCCCAGTCACACATGAATGTATGTTTCACTGAATGAAAGACGCATGCATGCAATTGTGCACACTGGCCTTTGCTGCCAGGCTCATTGGTAACCTTAATTGTAGAGGACAGATGTGTGCAGATGACGGGTGTGTATTGCAGAGAAATGTGAGTGGGTGTTTTTCGTTCCAGTCTGAGCTTCCATTTATCTGTGAATCAAAATTGGACTAGAGAATTTCCAAGCTCCATCCCGGCTCTGAAATGCAGGAACATTCACACACGTACCTCTCACAAACACAAGGTGGCACCAGGAGATAAGACCTTTGCCTGCCATTTGCCCCTTAGGGAAATCTGGCATTCTGTAACTTACACTATATTATAAAATAAAGATGACAAATGGCCTCAGTTTATTGCTGCTTTGGGGGTCCCCATGAGGCCTTAATGTGCCCAGAATAATGCACATGGTATTACCAGGATTTCCCTGTTCTTCTGATTCCCCCAAAACCTTACACGGTTAACCATTTTTCACCCATAACCATTTTTCATCCTCAAGCTAGAGGCCTGAGTAGCGGGGAGATGAAAACTTTCATTAGAATAGGAGAGGATTTGAGTTGTAGATGTATGGTGATGCTCACCCAATGTATCTCGCAGAATAACCGTATGCTATCAATCTTTTCAGACATGGTCCATTTACAAGTGACATCATCTGTAGGTTGAGAAGCTCTGCTCCTTGGTTGAGATTGGTGAGGCTGAGAGGGAAGGAGTGGGTAGAAAGTGGAAGCCGAGCCCGAAATGAGATGGGAAGCAGACACAGGACCAGCATCCAAAGCTGGTTCTAACGGTATTTCAGGAAGAAGCCGGGTTGTGGGTTGATGGCCCATTAGAGAAGCACTTAAACATGACATGGAGGGAAACTGGCATAAGTACTACATTAAAAGATCCCATTTCTCCAGGGAATTTGGGGGTGTCCAGCACAGTGGAAACAGAATTGAAGGGCTTAAAAGAAAAGCTCAAGGACCGTGCTGAACGGTTTGCGTGTATCAGAAGGAGATTGACGTGTGAACTCTAGATGTTTGATGGTTTCATCGTGTGCCGTACAACCCTGGGAGTTTACATCTCCTTGCACTTACATCCTCCTCCATATTGTCCAGGGCATTTCCTAAGAAGACCATCTGGAAGTGGGCATCTCAGAAGGCAGGGAGGAGCAGGGCCCTGGTTTCCAGAGCAGACCTCCTTCCTTCTCCCAGCCCGGTAATGAGAGCAGAAAGTAGATCTGGAGCGTGGGTCAATGTTCCTGGGTGCGTCACACACCCCTGTTAGAGCTGTCCCCTCTGCAAGCTGGAGAGCATAAAGCGATAGATTAACCCTTGAGGTTGTTGGCCTTCTTGGTAGTTGCTATGTAAGCTGTGGCTACCTGAGCTGGTTAACAGGCCAAGATAGGAATGGGAGCCCGTGCTGATCCTTAGTATGGGGACTTAGTATGATAGACAGCAGGGTGCCACAAAGTCTCTTAGAGAGGCAGGCCTCACTAACTCAATTCTCCTTTTGAGACAGGATCCCACTATGTAGCTCTGGCTGACCTAGAACTCACTATGTTGACCAAGCTTTCCTTAGACTCATAGAGATCCACTTGCCTCTGCCCCCGCCCCTGCTTCTGCCCTTGTCCCTGTCTCTACCTCTCAAGTGCTATGATTGAAGATGTGCACCACCATGCCTGGGTAAACCCAAATTCTTTTCAAAAGTGGAAAGCTTTATGGAACTAGGGTGGAACATAGTTAGTTAATATTTTGCTAAAGTTCAAGGAAGGAAGAAGCTGAGTTGGGTTATAATGGCCTTCCTTTGCAATGCTGTGGAACTACCCAAAGCTCTATCAGGTCCTATCAAATACTTGCAATCATCCCCTTGGGCAAGCAAGTACGCTGAGTCACATTAGCATACCTGGAGGACTAGAGAAAGGGATTAATTAACCTTGCATCCGATTCCTGGTTTTTCTTGTGTTCTGGGGACCTTCTGTAGAACTGTCACACTGTCAAGCCCTTCCTGGCTCTCAAGGAGGTTTTGATTGTGTATTCAGAAAGGGAGAGAAAACGATGTTCATGCTGTAGGAGATGGGGTGGGAGTTGGCCAGGTGGTCATGACTATTGACCCCAGCATAGATCACCAGGCTTAGGAGGTTAAGGCCAGCCTGGGATACACATGGAGTTCCCATCATTAAAAGAAGTAGGAGACAAGGAAGCTGATTGCTAGTTTGAATTCTAATGCATGAGGGTTGGGGTACAACTCTATAGTATCACAGTTATAGATAAAGTGGCTTTGGATGGGAAAGAAGCATGTAAGTAATGACTAAAGCCTTTAAAAGAAAAATGACCTGATCTGGGGGTGGGGCAGGAAGGTCATGAGTTCAAGGCCAGCTTTTACTACATAAGGAACTGAGGCTGGCATGGGTTACATGAAACCTCTCTCTGGGTCTCTGTCTTCATCCATCCATCTCTCTCTCTCTCTCTCTCTCTCTCTCTCTTTCTTTCTCTCTCTGTCTCTTTCCCTCTCCCTCTCTCCCTTTCCCTCTTTCTCTCTATGCTCTTTCTTTCTCTCCCTTCATTCCCCCTCCTTTTCTCCCTACCCCCACCCTTAAACACACACATGCACACACACACTAAAATTTAAAATACTTGATATGGGGACACCCACAAAAGCTCTATGCCTAGCTGATCGGCTCTGGAAGGATATTAAGAGTAAAGAAAAAATCAAGGACTTAAAACTCAGATTGACTTGCCTGGGCGACACACTGGTCTTTAAAAGGTGACACACCCTGTATTAAGTGATCACATCAAGTGTTCTGTTGCTTGGAGTAGGGGGCCATCTTGGGATTAATAAGGAACTATGACCTACATTAAAATCAAAGACTAGAGAGAAACAAAGAATAGCTTAATTCACATTGAAAAAAAAATTCTGAAAGCCTTTTACTAGCTGAGTGTTTGAGGAAAAATTTGGAAGCCGAGGAACCTTATGAAGCCCCTTTGGAAATCCCTTTGGGATACCTCAGAAAGATGCAGTTACATAGATTTGCTGTGTGAGCAGGAATTCTTCTAGATATAGTCCTAAAAAAAGAAAACATAGTTTCATTCAAGTGTATACATGGACTTTACAGTATTCAAAAAGGCCCTAACTGGAAAGACTCTAAAATTTCTGTAAAGTGTGGAATAGCCACAGTAATGGGATATTTTGTTAGAGAAAGAGTGAAATCGGGCTGGAGAGATGGCTTAGAGGTTAAGAGCACTGGCTGCTCTTCCAGAGGTTCTGAGTTCAATTCCCAGCAACCACATGGTGGCTTATAACCATCTATAATGGGATCTGGTGCCCTCTTCTGGCCTGGAGGTGTACATGCAGGCAGGATGCTGTATACATAATAAATCTTTAAAAAAAAAAAAAAAAGAAATCAGGATACCCTACGTTGTGAGGGGATTAAAAGTCTGTGCTGAGGATAGAAAGGTGGCTCAATTGTTAGGAGAGCCTTCTGGTTTTGCAGGGGACCTGGATTGGGCTCCCTGTACCCATCTCAGGCAGCTTACAACCATCTGTAACTCCAGCTCCAGGCTCTCCTCTGGTCCCTCTAGCACCGACATGCAGGTGCACACACCCTCCTCATCTCACACACACACACACACACACACACACACACACATATAAATAAAAATAAAATAAATCATATTAAAATTTTTTGATCAGAAGCCATAGACAGACACCATGCATTGTATGGTTACACTTCTATGAAATGTGTGGAACAGGCAAAGCTATGGAGACAGGCAGTAGAGTCTAGTGGTGCTAAAGGCTAAATGCAAGGAAAATCTGGGAAGCAATTGCTAATGTGGTGCCTTTGGGGAACTGAGAATATTAGATAGCTGTGACAGTTGAACCACTCTGGGTACAGACCAAGGTCCCTTGACTTGTGCAATTTAAAAAGTGTGAATTTATGGAATATGGATTTAATTTTATGGCATATGTTTTTGTTTGTTTGTTTGTTTGTTTGTTTGAGACATAGTATAGTCCTGATTGTCCTGGAACTCACTCTGTAGGCCAGGCTGACCTCGAACTCAGAGATCTGCCTGCCTCTGCCTCCCAAGTGCTGGAATTAAAAGTATGCACCACTGTTTGACAAGTTGTATCTCATTAAAACATAAAGCATGAGATTTTATTCAAGATAAATATTATGGTCTGAGGTTGCAACTCCATGGAATAGCTGTGCATGTAGGAGGTCCTGGGTTCCTAGCATTCTCATGTTTGTGTACACACGTGTGTATGCACACACAAGCATGTGCTCACACCCCTACACAGACACACACCATGGAAAACATAATCCAATTATCCAATTACTATTAATTTTTTTTAAAATGTATTTATTTATTATGTATACAGCATTCTGCCTGCATGTACACCTGTATACCGGAAGAGGGCACCAGATCTCATTATAAATGGTTATGAGCCACCATGTGGTTGCTAGGAATTGAACTCAGGACCTCTGGAAGAGCAGACAGTGTTCTTAACCACTGAGCCATCTCTCCAGCTCCCAATTACAATGATAAGTGAAGTGTGATGATGGAGAAAAAAACAATGGGAAAAGATGGAAGAGGAAAAATCCTGTGACTCAAGAAAGAAAATGAGAGCACAAAAAGAGGAAGGGGGGCCAGCCCCCCAAGCCTGACGGCCCAGGTTTGATCCCCAGGATCCACATGGTGGGAGAAAAGAACCCAGTCTGATGTCTACATAGCTAGATCATGAAACATGGGCACCCACACACATACAAAGTAAACAGAGAAAAGCAGTAAGAGGGCCAGTCAGCAGGAAAAGGTGCCGGCCGCTAAGCCTGATGGCCTGAGTTGGACACCTAGGACCCATGGGGAGGAAGGAGAGAATGGATTCTTACAAGTTGTCCCCTGATCTCCATACACATGCTGTGACCCTCCTCACCACACACAAAGTAAAAACATTGAAATACTTTAAGACAAAGAGAGAGGCTGCTTCCATGATTTGTAAAATAATTGAACATTTCTCTCATTTTCTGAATTCTTAGGTTTTCAAAAAAAAAAAAATCCATTGCTTGACTTTTAATTCAGAAGTTGAACATTACTTTGAGGTTTTTGATTGCCTGCTGGCCTTAAACTTCTCAGTCGTTTGGATTTGGGGTGGAAGTTGCTAGGAATTGAGCCAGGGGCTTCAGGTATGCTAGATAAATGCTCTCCCACTGGGCTACATCCCCAGGGCCATTTTCACTTTTTTTTTTTTTCTAGAAGATGGGATTTCTCTGTGTAGCCTTCGATGTTCAGGAACTCTCTCTGTAGACCAGGTTGGCCTCAAACTCAAAGATCTGCTTGTCTTTGCTTCCACCTGACTTCTTTTACTTAAAAATAAAAAATCCAGCTAAGCAGTGGTGGCACATGCCTTTAATCCCAGCACTTGGGAGTCAGAGGCAGGTGGATTTCTGAGTTTGAGGCCAGCCTGGTCTACAGAGTGAGTTCCAGGACAGCCCGGGCTATACAGAGAAACCCTGTCTCGAAAAAAAAAAACAAAATAAATAAAAAATAAAAATAAATAAAAATAAAAAATCCAATTTCTTAGGGTGGCCTTGAACTCACTTGGCAGCCTAGATAGGCCTTATTCAATCCTCCTGCCTCACTCCCATGAGTAGCTGGGAAAACTGGCCTTCGCCACCAGGCTCGTCACAGTGGCTTGGCTCTGCTCCTCAACTCCCAGTGCAATTAGTAAGCTGAGACTATAAAGTGTTTTGGGTTTGGAACATGATTTAATGACTGGGGTTGGGTTTTACATCTCAAAACCAATTAATGGGATTGGTGAGATGGTTGAATAGGTTAAGGTGCTGGCCACCAAGCCTGGGGACCTGAGCTCAATCCATGGGGCACATATAGTAGAAGGAAATTGCCAATTCCCTCTAACTTTCACATGCACACACACACACACACGTGATAAAGATAATCTTTAAGGACAATAGTGGACAAGGAAGAGAAATGATGCACAGGGTTGAAATGAAATGAAAAATGAAAACAAAACGAGCAAACAAAAAAGACTAATTTCTTAAAAGCCACACGCATCTTCTCTCTGGAAATAGAAGTTTGATGTTCTGGGAGACTGTAGTATCATTTGTCTTCTATAGAGGATAGAAAGCAAATCTTCTTTTGATGACAAATATACACTGCCTGATCCACCCACCCAGGGCTCTGAAGAGGCTAGAGGACAGTCTGGAGCCTGTAGAGGTAGTCTCTTGGTGAATAACTACCCCTTTGTTCTTTTACTGGAAAGAATAAATATTGGAATAATCTAGCTTTAAAAAAAAATAATAATCTTTAAAACCACACAACCTAAAGCTGGGGCTATCTAGATGTAGGTTCTCCATTGACAATTCAATTATTTACAGTCACATTGAGAAGCTCGGCAGCCGGTCTTCTAAGATTCACATCAGCCTGGTAAATGATTCATTTGAGGTCTTGGGCATGAGTTGGCCTTGACCTATTCTTAGACTCTTGATGGGTAGAAGTCACAAGGTGTTGGCATAGGCCTGCTACAGAAAGTAAATGCACAAATGGAGAATGGCCTTATGTAAGGAAACAAGATAAGGAGAGGTTGGGAAAGCTCAGGCCAGCATGAAGTGGTGGGGACTAGCCAAGAGCCGGGGAAAGCGTGTGCATCCTGAGCCTTCTTGGAGGAGGCTGCTCCTTCCACCAGCATCTTTTCTATTTCCTGCCCTGGCCAGCTGCTGAATCTCCTGCCATGACTCAATGGCACCCTTGTCTCCATCTTTTGTCTCCCTCATCCCTCTCTCTAGCCTGGCCTGTTACAGAAGAGTAACAGCATAGTTTTCTACTCTTTTATCCTCTCTCACCTCCCTCCCACTATGAAAGTCACATTTCTAAAATCCCCACCCCCGCCCCACAGTCCCTGTGCTGACAGCAGACAGGGCTGCGTGTGGAAGTGATACTTATGGCAGGAAGGACTGGGGTTCCATTGCAGGGACATTGGACTTTACCTTCTCTGTCCCCAGCAGGAACCACAAGAGACACGTGTTCAGAATAGCATGTCAGTGGACACCCTCAGGTGACAGCACTTGGCCCACAATGTATGGTAGGAAGTTAGTAGAATTAAAAAAAAAAAAAAACCAGAAGTCAACCTCCACACCCCTGCGCCTGTGCCAACAGCTGAAAGATCTCTGTGACCAGTACCTGGGATCACAGAAGTGGTCCCACAGTTCACTGCTGGTGCCAGCTCCAGAAATCTGTTGGGAATGGGGGTGGGACTTCCTTCTGAGCTAGTCAAGCTCAGTCACATTTTCAGCTTCAGATCACATCAGAAACCAAGATGGAGTTACTTGTGTGCTCACCTAAGGCAATTCCTCCTCTTTGTGCACCTTCTGCACTGACGTTCAAACTGTCTTCAGACAAGTCTCCAGCTGCTGTCCCCCAGAAGTGGCTTTCTCATTCCCTGTCATATAAAGGGACTATGTGTTTCATTCCTGTTTTGCTTACTTTAATCATGACTATGACAAAGTAACCGACAAAAACAACTCAGGAAGGAACAGTTATTTTGGCTCACAGTCGGAGGGTACAGTGTCATGCGGGGAAAGCTGTCGTTTGAGGCAGCTGGTTACACTGCATCTGCATTCAGGAAGCAGAGATGAATGTTGATGCTAGTCTCACATGATCTTCTTTTAGGCAGCCGGGACCCCAGCCCATGAGTTGGTGCTGCCCACATTAAGATGGATCTTTCCACGTTAATTAACCCAGTCTAAGAAAACTCCCCAGAGACAGGCACATAGCCTTGTCTTTGGGTAATTCTAGATTCTGTTAAATCAACAACCTTAAATGTTCTGGTGCCCAAAGGACACTTGCAAGGACAGTGATAAGGTTTTGAGTGACAGCTGCCTGCTCATCTCTCCTGTAAGAAACTCCCAGGGAATCGGCGGTGGTGGCGCCGCTTATCCAGCATTGGACAGGGCAGCGATTCGTTCGGGCACCTGTCCTACAGTGTCCAGCACCTTGCCTGGGACTACACAGAGAAACCCTGTCTCGAAAACCAAAAAAAAAAAAAGAAGAACTCTCAGGTGAAAATTCTTCTGTGAGCGGAAGGAATAGTCTGCTGCTTGCCCATCCTGTAGCCCCCCACCTTGCCTGGACAAACAGTGTCTCCATATCGGTTCTGAAGAGTAGAGGTAACATTGTTGCATTTTTAAACAGAATTCCCTCAGACACTTAGACCCACCTTCTGCATTTAGTTGGACCAAGTATAGAGAGTCACCCTGAGGACCAAGTGAAGACTCAGCTCCCACATTTAAGCTATCCTGGGGCTTCTCAGGGGTCCATTCTACTTAGCTCTTTCTAGAGAATATGCTAGAAAGATATGATTTAATATCTTCCCTCTCCTCCTTCTCCCTGCCCCCCTCTCTCTGATCTCTAGTCTCGTGTATTTTGGGTCTGGCCTCAAACTCTCTATGTAGATGAATGTGACCTTGAATTTGTGACCCTTCTGCCTCTACTGTCCCAGTACTGACATTAAGGGCTCTTCAGTACTGAGGACTAAACCATACTAAGTGAGGTCTACCAACTGAACTCAGAATTCTTATTCGTGCTAATGAAAATGAGGAACCCCCTCTGGGTGACATATTGGGGGATTTGTAGAGGTACTGTTTTGGGGCATTTGGTTGCTTGTCATTTTACAATTTTCTGAAATATGGGTTCTGGTCTGCTAATTCCAGTGCCAATGTCTGTCAGTGGAGAGAGGGAAAGATCAGGTATTTGCAGATTTGGACCCTGAGCCAGGACTTGTCACCAAATGGCCCTAGGCCATGGCCTGTGTAAAGGAGATACAAGGAGCCACTTATCAAAGCCTGGGTCACTGGGACACCAGGTATAGTCAATGATGAAGGAATGACACAAGGAACTCTTCCTTATGAGGTAAAGAATATATTTGCTAAATTTCCTTAATTCACATCCTATTAATGCAGAGGAAAAGCTTTTACACTGAGAACTCATGGGCTGTCAAGATAGTAAGTACAGCAGGTAAAGGCGCTTGCTCCTAAGCCTGACAGAGTTAAATCCCCAGACCCACATGGCGGAAGGAGAGAACTGAATCCTACAAGTTGTCCTTTGACCTCCACTACAACTCTGCAACATGCGTAATTTTAAAATTAATAACAAATAAAAGGAGAGTTATTTAAACTATATTTAAGCTCTAGTGAAATATCTACTTGATTCTCAGAAACTGTGGGATTATACTGGAGGGGTGTTCCTAATAAGGGGTAAGAGCTTAACTCTCAGTAATCATTACAAAATATCAAACTACGCTATATCCTGAGATGCAAATGAGAAATATGGCAGAGATATTTAGACCCGATGACCTCCGAAATCCTTTATGACTTTCTCTCTGAAAACCGGGACCACAATCATTCATCTATATGTTTGCCTTGTACCAGCCCCTGTCTCAAAATATGCACTTGGCCAGTGCTTGCCGTGGTTGAATGGAGCTTTTTAATGACTTCAAAAGATGGAAGCAAAGAGCAGAAAGGTTTCAGTAAAGCCTAGGGTTTCCATTCATGTTCTTGTCCCCATCCCCGCTCCTTTTCACTACATCATCTGTGTGACTGAGAGGACCAGTACTGGTTCTCCATATTCAGCAGTACTCGGGGATGTATCTGAAAATGGTCCTTTCTAAGCCTGTGCTCTACAGGAACGAGACCAGGCATCCACACCTATTTCTGTGGGTTCTCATTCGCTAGCGAACACTGACAGAGTCTGAGGGCTATAGTAAAAATCCCTTTTAGTGTAAGTGATGCAAACTTGTTCAAACACAAAGCAAGTCTGTGAATTCACAATGGGAAGCAAAGAGATCATGGACAACAAAGGTCACAGAATCTGGGGAAAGATGAAGTTTCTAAAAATCTACTGTCCGGCCCTCCACAGTTTCTCGCAGCTGGTTGTCATTTTGTGCCCACAGACTGGGAACATGGCTTCCAAGGCTTCAGATACAGCACATTATAGTGGAACTGAAAAGGTCTATCTATCTGGAAGTATAGAAACCCCAAAAGAAGTCTCTGGTTGGTTCTGCTTGGGTCATGGACTAGGATTATTTGGTAGCCTCTGAGAACTCCTGGATGCAGGGAGGACAAGCACAGATGTCAAATGAGGGATACCTACTACCAGAAGGGAGTCTGCCGTATGAGCCGGGTACATTTCCAGGGGCCAGGGAGTTAAGTCATCTTCAGAAGTGTGTGTGTGTGTGTGTGTGTGTGTGTGTCTGTGTCTGTGGTGTCTGTGTGTGTCTGTGTGTGTGTGTGTGAGAGAGAGACAGAGACAGAGAGAGACACAGAGAGAGAGAGACAGAGAGAGACAGAGAGACAGAGAGAGAACATAGAACACACACCTTATTAGTTAAGTTCCACCTAATACCTTCATCTGTTGCTAAAGCAGAGGCCTAGTTCAGTACTAGAGGGAAACTGCTGGCTGGGCATACAGAGAGACAGGTGCCAAAGAGAGACCTCCTAGACATTTCCCAGAGCCATTTTGGTTATGTGTGATTTTGGACAGTGACTAAATTTAGGATCATAAGCTGTCTGGTGCTTTTTATACATGCATCTGAGCACCATTTGGAATGACCTCATTTCTTCTTATGGCTACAGGGGACATGGGAAAAACAGTCATGAGGAATGGGAGGGTGGAGTAATGATAGCATTGAAGAAGAGATGTTTTTATTTGAGCGTCTTAAATTTTAATCATTTCTCAAAGTGTGCTTTCTGGGTTAATTGATGTAGTTTATTATGAACTAGTTCTCTTTGGGTCATCTAATTCAATTGCCTAGCTAGTTCTTAAACCCCAAAGGACCATCCAAGGTGAGACTGAATACTTCAGTCGCCTGGGATGTCTATATCCAAAGCAAGCCTTTGATCTTCAGATAATGCTGACTGATAAATTATGTTCTCTATATATGGAGCTCAGATCTAGATTCCTATAATTTATACTCCTTGATATTATAGTTACTTCCCAGGTCAGAGAGAAGCCATCTAATCTCTCTGTCTCTTGGCAGTGTTTCAAGACTTTGAAGAGCCAAGCATGTCTCTACAGGTCTCCTTTTTCTCTCTTGCTTCATTTTCACAAACTGTTGATGGTGAAGATGATCACGATACCAGCATTAGGGATACCAGCATTTATAGGGTATAGAATTTGGTATGGCGCCGATTCTTGGCACACACCAGTAGGATATGCTGCAGACTATGATAAATCAGGTGTTACCCTAATCAACATATGTTCATATTATAATTTGAATATGTGTTTATATGAATGTCACAATAAAAATATAAAAAAAATAGAAGTCAAACTTCTGGGAAAAAGTGAGGCTTAGAGAAGTTAAGCAAGGTGCTCAGAGTTACACAGCTCTTAGGGAGCTGTGGGAAACAACGCGGGCGGGGTCCCAGCCCCAGGCCTCTCGTGTGGCAGCTGAGGTGGCCTGTGACTGGGGCGGGATCTCGCTCAGGATTCGGGCCACGTCCAATGAGGAGGCCTGGGTCCGGAGCACTTCCCGCCTGGGACGCTGTAGTTCCCAAATGGTCGAGGCGGTCGCCAAGTAGAAGTGGGCCCACGCAGACACTCTGAGTTTCCATGAAGCAATTTTATTGACGAGAATGGTGAATCTGGTGCGCTCCCCCCCAAAAGCAAGGAGAGGTTTCTTTATATTGGGGAGTATCAAGGAGAGGAGTTAGGGAGGGGAAAACTTAATTACCTACCTCCCCCGGCCTCAATAATATGCAAATCTCAAGGCAGAGGGCTCTTAGGCACGCCCCTTACCCTTGTCTTACACGACTTCAGGGCACAGGTGAAATGGAGAGGGCGGGTCTGGGGCCTGGCTTTTGGGGGCGTGGCCACACCTGCAATCTCAGGGTTTCCAGGCCAATGGCAGCCCTTCCATGGCCCAACAAGGAGCAGAGTCGAACTCTGAACCAAGAACTCTGGCTCCTGGGCCTCCTCTCTTATCACCATTGCTAAAAGATATGTGAGCCTGGTAGTCTCCATATCTCTCAGAATGAAATTCAGAAGTAGACACCATCCTACAGGTGTTGTCTGGCTATAAACTACATTTTTCTACTTTGCACATTTCTGTTAATACCATCTAGACTTCCATTAGCCTGATGCTATATGTCTTAGTTATTGTTCTATTGCTGTGAACAGACACCATGACCAAAGCAACTCGTAAAAGAAAACATTATGTTGAGAGTTTGCTTACAGTTTCAGAGGATGAGTCTGCGAACGTCATGACAGGGAACGTGGCAACAGGCAGGCTCTGAACAGTACTGGGAGCTTATATATGATTCGCAAGCAGGAAACAGATAGAAGAAGGGAGGGACAGAAGGAAGGAGAGAGAGACAGAGACAGCAAGACTGACTGGGCCTGGTGTGGGTTTTTAAAACCTAGAAACCCACTCCTGGCGACACACCTTCAACAAGGCCACCAACTGGGAACCAAACATTCAATTATTTGAGCCCATGGGGGCCATTCTCATTTAAACCACCACAGGATGCTATCACCATTGTGGTTTGTGCTGGCTAGTTTATGTCAACTTGATTTAAGCTAGAGTCATCAGAGAGAAAGGAGCCTCCATTGAGAAAACGCATCCTTAAGATCTGGTTGTAGGCAAAACTATTGGGCATTTTCTTCATTAATGTAAGTGGGGTTCTGTAAGAAAGGCTGAGCAAGCCATGAGGAGCAAGCCAGTAGGCAGCATTCTTCCATGGCCACTGCATCAGCTTGTGCTTCCAGGCTCCTGTCCTGCTTGAGTTACTGTTCTGACTTCCTTCAGTGAACAACGTGGAAGTGTAAGCTGAATAGCACCCGCCCCCCAGTTGCTTTTGGTCATGGTATTTTATCACAGCAATGATAACCCTAAGACATAGTTCTTTGCCATGTGTGTTTAATCTGAATCTAAGCAAGAGGAAACGATAATCAAACACAAGTTTAGGGGAAAAAAACAAGACAACTGAACTCTATAAAACAGTTAATGTCTAGAGGAAAAGTTAATATCTGGAAAGAAAAATATGACAAAAGTCAGGCTATTATGAAGAAGAAGTCTTAGAAAAATGTTAATTACAGGCTATAGAGATGGTTCACCCCTTAAGAGATCCTATTTTTCCTGCCAGGAACCTGAGTTCAGTCCCTAGCACCCACTTGAGGCAGCTCACAGTCCCTGTAACTCCGGCTCCAGGCATCTGACACCCCTTCTGGACTGTATTGATACTTGAACTCATGTGCACATACCCATATGTAAAAATACAAGCATTTATTATAAATTAAAAATAAATCTTTAAAAACGTGGTAACTAAATATGAGAAATGATCTTTGATTGGATCCTAGTTTTGTTTTGTCACTTTAGCTATAAAGGCCATTCTTGAGATTCTTGGGAAGTTTGAAAGTATACTCAATAATATATGATAGTAGAATGCTAATGTAAGCTTTTTTCAATGTGATACTGTAGTTATATGAGAAACTGTCTTTTCTCTTGGAATATATGAAGTATTAAGAGATTATGAAAAACAGTATGGAAGTAAATCTTTCCAAAACTGTAACTAAAACTACCATATATTCCATCAATTCTACTGCTGACTATAGATTTGAAGTTTGCTTAAAAAAAAAAAAATTCTTGTACGTCCATGTTTATTTTAGCACTATTCACAATACCTAAAGTATGGACCCAACCTAGACTCTCCTCAGTGGATGAATGAATAAAGAAAACTTGCTACATATAATAAGTGAGCTGTTGTTCATTCATAAAAAGAGTAAAGTCTTGTCAACTGCAACAGTGTGGATGCAGATGAGGGTAGGTCCTGATTTTATCGTTGAGCTCTGAGGTTCAGTCGGTTAGGTGTATTGAATGCATTTTGACTTAGTGTAGTTTCCACTTATGATAGTTTTATCAAGACATAGCCCTGTGGTAAGGCAAGGAGCACCAGTATAATTACTTTAAAGATGGGAAGGGAAGGGAAGATGCATAGCATAGTAACATGGTGTGGGTTTTTTCCATGCTAGAGATCAACCTAGGGCCACATGCACAGTAAGAATGCTGTACCACTTAGCTATATTCCCAGCCTTAAATGGTGAAGAGTCCAAAATTTTCATTGGACCTTTCCTTTTCAAAGGTTTGGAATATTAAAATAAAAAATCCTTCAAAATAAAAACTGGGGAAAACCCATTATAATAACAAAGAAAACCATTCCTTTGCCTTTAGGGTGTTTTAGGGCAGGCACCATGGTGGTGACTGTGCAAGACTGTGACGGGTGAGAAGTACTGGCACAGCTTAGGAACTTAGCATGAGTTTCCATGAGGAATGACAGAATAGAAGACTCTTCAGGGCCATGGAGGAGTCGGCTGCCAGCGTGAGGCTGGTCTGGGGAGGTGCCAGATGGCCAGAGTGTTTGGTGCATACGGCAGGAAGGGACACAGGCAGCATTCTACAGAGAAGCAGAGCTTTTATCATGAACACCAATAGGCTGTGGAACTTCAGGGGACCTGTGACCTGGACAAATGGTTGTTTGAGGGTTGGTGTCGGGGTTAGAGGGGGATGGAGAAGGCTGGAGACAAATAGCTGTAAAGTTGATGGGACAAGCAGCAAGCCAGGGGAGAAGTGAGACGTAGCAAGGGGGTTTTAGGGCGGTCATTAATGGAGAGCAGAGGGTTATAGGGGCAAATGTTTGGTTTTATCTGAAGAGAGAGACTTCTGTGTTTACCCAGGAGAAGAATTCCTCAGAAGGTTGGAATTGTCGCCAGGGAGCAGCAGTGATGGATGAAGCAAGTCCTAGGGCACACAGGACTCGGGGCTAAATGGAAGAGCCTGGTCTTCATGGAGATGATGAGGTAGAACCTATAAAATAAAAGAGCCAAGGGAGCAAACGACGGGAATCAGCCAGTCAGGGTGAAGTCTAGGGAAGTCAGCTTGAGAAGGACAGGAACAAGAACATGAGTTAGCTTTTCAAAAGGAAGCCAAAACACGGACACACCAGAGGGAATTCTCACCCCCAAAAGGGTCTTCAATGGCTGGAATGTACAGAGAGAGGGCTATAGTCTTACTGACTCTCTGGACTGGAATCCTTCTGTCATTAATGACACAGTACTCCCTGCTCCATACACCTGCGTGGGAGGGTGTTCAGTTCCAGCACCAACCCCTTCAAGAGCAACTTCTATAACTTCATAGCCAGGACGCCAGGGAGACGGGTGTCCATGCCATTGTCCATGCCACCCATCGTTCCTGGGCACACGGGCAGCTCCTGAGTGCTTGGTTTTGGAAAAAAAGAGAACGACCCTTCTCCATACTTACATTAACTTTGAAATACCTCGGTGTGAGAGTGACCCACCACAGGTTCCCTCTGGGGAATTTAACATGCATGGAGGCTTCTAGAAACAATGGTCCAAAGATGGGCATGAGTGAACTCAGGCAGAAACCGTTTCCTCTGATGCTGGCTTCTTTCCCCGCTTCCTAGTTCTGCTTCCCAGGTGAGAACACCACTCGTAGCTGCTTCGTGTTATTCCCCAGCCTCCCTCCTTCCAGATGAGCCGAGCGCCTCAGCCCGGCACATGTCCAGCCTGACAGGGTCAGGGGTACGGTTATTGCTTATATTGGGCATGATACTCCCAGAGATGGGCTGTGGCCTTTACCTGATGCTCAATCCTACATAACTATAGAACAATATCAAAGCCAGGGATGTGATGCTGATACAGTGCACCTCTGTATTTCATGTAGCACAAGCAGGACACAAAACTGTCACATACAGCAAATGTCTCCCTTGCACTGTAATTGTACAATCTACCCACCTTTCCTGACCACCTCTGTTATGTCTTCTATTTCTAATTTTGTCATTTAAAAAAATGTTATACAACTATTCCCTTAAATTTCTGAGCAATAAATATTGCATGGTTTGAATGTTCAACAGTTTGTTTGACCACTTAACTTTTTTCTGTGTGCATGGATTTCCATTTCTCTGAGTTAATTCTCTGGAAGTACATTTGCTGGATCATAGGGTAAGTACATGTTTGATTTTCAAAGAAGCTCCCAAACTATTTCCAGAGTGACTGACAATCAATCACATTTTAGGTTTCTCCCTTATTTGCCAGAATTTGATAAAAATTTTTATTTTAATTATTTTAGTGGCTGTGTAATGACGTTTCAATGTGGTTTTAATTTGCATTCCCCTAATGGCCAATGATGTTGAATATGTTTTTATGTATTTATGATAATAAACCTTTCTCATCTTTTGCCCATTTTCTAATGGGATTGTTTTCTTTTTAAGATTTTTTTGTTTTATTTTATGTATGAGTGCTTTGTTTGCATGTATGCCTGTGAACCGTGTGCATGTCTGGTGCCTAAGGAGCCATAGGAGGGTGTAGATACACTGGCACTGGGGTTACTGAGGGTTGTGAGCTGCCATAGGATGCTAGGAATCAAACCCAGGTCCACTGGAAAAGCAGCCAGTTTGTTTGTCTGTATGTTTGTTTGTTTTGCGGCAGGATCTCTCTATATAGCCTTGGCTGTCCTGGAATTCACTATGTAGACCAGGCTGGCCTGGAACTCACAGAAATCTACCTGCCTCTGCCTCCCAAGTTCTGAGATAAAAGGCATGAGCCACCACACCCAGTTAAGAGCAACTAGTGCTCTTTACTGAGCCATCATTCTTACCTCTGATTCTTCTCTTAAAGCAGTTTGAAAATTATTTTGTCTTGTTTTGTTTGAGACAAAGTCTTACTGTGTAGCCCAGGCTAGCCTTGAACTTGCTATATAGCCCAAGTGGACCTCAAAAAGCAGCTGCTGTTTTAGTGTCCTGAGTGCTGGGGTTATGGGCATGCTTCAGCTTCAAGTACTTTGTCCAGTATCATTCAGAGCACTGTCCATTGTTAATTCCAAGGCTGTAATTGCTTCCATATGGATATGAGCCCTCTATTCTGCACAGTCATGCACTCCCCGTATCACAGTACAGTTTTTCTGAGTCCCTGCTTCCTCAGCCATTTCCTGACACCCAGGAGCAGCCTGGATCTTGTGTCTAAGCTTCTTCTGGACCTCATGATGTGGTGTGAACTGCATGAAGACTTCAGAAATCAGACATCTTTCCCTGGACCCACGTGTATTGTGAAGTAAAATATAGAAGCGAGGTAGTTCCTGTATATTCACCTCACCCCTGCCTCTAGTGTACTAACCAGGGTATGTTTCTCTCATCCTGAGCAAGTGGGAAAGAGGAGATGGTAGTTTGAATGAAAATGGCAACTATAGGCTCATGTTTTGTATTTGAATGCTAAATCCTGAGTTGGTGGGACTGTTTGGGAAGGATTAGGAAGTGTGGCCTTATTGGAGGACGTGTGTCACTGGAATAGGCTTTGAGGTTTCAAAGGCCTATACCATTTCCAGTTAGCTCCCTCTGCCTCCTCCTTATGGATAGGCATGTAAGCTTTCAGCTACTGCTCCCGCACCATGCGTGCCCGCCTGATGCTGTCCTTACCGTCAAGACCATGGACTCAACCTCGGGGACTGTAAGCCTTCAAATGCTGTTTCTTTTACCAGTTGCCTTGGTCATGAAGCCTTATCACATTAATAATAATAATTAAAAAAAGTAACTAAGACGATAGTAGACTCTGGAAGCAGGGCCTTCTGAAAAATCTCTCCTTTGAACGGCACCAGTTTGCAGCAGTAACCAGGAAATATGGAAATGTGGGAGAGACAGCCACAGGAGGAAGTATTAGGTGTACTGCCTACCAGGACAATAGCCTTTGCTTAGGCAGTCAGTGTCTCTGGAAGGTTATTTTTAACTGCCACATCATAAAGTAAACGTTTGCCCTTGATAAGTGCCCTGTTCACTGGCTTATTCTTAACTCTGGTCAGAGAAATTACCGGAAGAGCCCAGGAGTGATGGGAAGCGGGAGTCTGGGCGAGGGCTGCCAGCTGAGATATCCTTGACAGAGCAAACAATCAGCCTGCCCTGTGTGCAAGAGCTTGCGTCACCTGGTCATGAGGGGCAGTGGAATTTGTGGAATGGATTGTTCTCTTGCGGTCACCCAATATCCCCGAATAATAGGAGCACACATTCTTAGTTTTATGTAAGAACTAATAAGGACTGCTCCACCCAGCGAGCAGAGGCAGGGAGCACAGCAGATACCCGCCTGCATGCCTTTCTTTCCTTGCTTCCTCCTTCTGTTCTGAGGAAGAAAAACGGGAACAGAGAAAGGAGAAAAGACAGACCCATTGTACAGGTCGTTAGAAGTGTGACAAAGCTGTTGGAAGATAAATACATAGAATGGAAATACAAAAGATGGGGTTTCTCACCTCCTAGAATGTTTCCTCCCTTCACAACTCTTCCTCAATTCCTCCTTCCCCACCTCTCTCTTCAGTCCCCTCGTCTTTCTTATTTTCTTCTTTCCTTTAGAACACTGGGTCAGTGTATCCCCCACCTGGCCTCAAACTCCCTGTGTAACTAGGGACGGCACTTTCAGTGTCTGATCCTCCTGCCTCCAGCTCCAGAGTGCTGGGATTACACTGGAGTGCTACCATACTTGCTTTATGAGGTGTTGGGCATGGAACCCTAGGGTTTCAGCCATGCTGGGCAAGCAGTCTACCAGCTGAGTTCATACCCCGCCCAGAACTTTCCTTTCATTTCAGTGTTGAATTTCCTCAATCTTTCTACACTATCCTTTCTACAACAAAGCCTGAGGGTGATGTAATTATTATAAGTTGAGATCATCTGTTTAGATCTCTTACTTGGAGCTGAGTGAGTTGCCTTCTCCAAATATAACATTTGAAGTTTTTTTTTTTTTCTCCCTACATATAATTAAAAATCAACAACAGCTCCAACTGGTGAAACAATACCAGACCTTGATTAATTCAGCTCTAAACAGTTCAGAAGTGAAAAAGCCAGGGTTGCTTTGACTTAGTAAATTTCCAGACATGCTTAGCCTTGTATGGTATCAATTCTTTTCTTTTTATTTAATGTACATTGGTGTTTTGACTGCACATGTCTGTGTGAGGGTGTTAGAAGCCCTGGTATGGAGTTACAGACAGGTGTGAGCTGCATGTGGATGCTGGGGATTGAACCGGGTCTTTTGGAGGAGCAATTGGTGCTTTAACTCCTGAGCCATTTTTCCAGCCGACAGGTATCAATTTCAATCTGAGGCCTGCTCCATTGTCTCAGCATTCATCTCTCAAAAGCATCCCCTTTCTTCCTGCAACTCCTGAAGAGGGTCTGCAGGGGCTGTCTGAAGGGCCCAGGAATGGTTGTACAGCACGCTTGGCCTAGGCTTGCCTTTCTGAGTCAGTTCCAGCAGCAGGATGGTGGGATTAATTGGGCTGTTGATTTAAACAGTGTTCATAATGAAGGATTTGAGGACAGACACAAGGGCAGCAACCGAAATGTTACCACTGCATCTTCTAAAAGATTAGTTCTACCTTCCAAATTGAAGATAAAATTAGCTTAAGAGAGAATTTAACTCATTCTGAAACGTGAGGTAAAACATCTGAGTAACGATGAAATAATTTATACCAAAATGTGTGAACACAGGCAGGAATAAAGCTGCACAATGCCAAATGTCAGGTGTCTACTTACTAATAGAAAACTGTGTCTTTTCTGTTTGAAGATAAATTCAGTTACTTCTTGCTTACAACTCCATCTTTTATAAGTTCTTAGTCAATTCAAAATTTGAATTCCCAATCTTCTACCTCTGTAGGTGGTCGAGTCGGTCCTGTTTCCCAATTGGTTCTTGATCTTTCAGTACAAATGACATGGGCCAGTTGCTGTGCGGAAGGAATAAGTGAGACTTCTGGGTCACTGCAGGCAGACAGACAGACACAGGAGAGGAGAGTTCTCAAAGCTTCGGAGAGAAAAGGCCAACCAGCCATGTGAGATGTCTGGATAGGCTGCTTCTCCAGGTAGGAGGATGGGATGTTGACTGGGGACTAAAGTAACTGAGCAATTAAAGTTGAGTACAGATTTAGGGTGCTGAACTAAGAGTATTGGGGAGGACACGGTAGCCAAGGTAGATTGGGGATGCCCAGCAATTGAGCCAATAATGCAAGTTGAAATGGAACAACTGTGTGTGTCTGTAGTTTTCATCCGTGGATCCAATATTCCCTGGGCAGGGACTGGTAATGTGGTCCATTCTTGGAGCTTAGGCAGGGTAGCAAAAACTACCCTCAACAACCTCTATTTCTTAAGTGCTAAGATTATAGGCATTGTGATAGTTTGAATAGGAAAGGCCCCTATAGGCTCATATTTTGAATGCCTAGTCATCAGGGAGTGGTATTACTTGAGAAGGATTAAGAGGTGTGGCCTTATTGGAGTAGATGTGGCCTTGGAGGAAGTGTGTCAGTGGGGATGAGCCCAAGCCAGGCTTAGTGGCTCGCTCTCCCTGCCACCTGTGGATCTGGATGTAGACTCTGTGCTGCCACAATTGGGAAGCATCCCCAACACAATGATAATGGATTCTTCACATAAACAGAACACTAAGACAGGGTGCACCATCATTCTCACTGCAATCATTATTGAAAAGATTAGCATCATTAAAAAGACACTTTTCAATCTGTACTGAGACCATAGGAAAGGTGCCTTAAGGAAGATAATTCCTCCCAAAGGCTCCAGGGTATAAAAATCAAAGCCTATTGCTGGACTGTCTCAACCTTCAGCTTTTGAATAATGATACAGGGATGTATTTATTTATGAAGCCTAGGCCTTATAGCTGAGGTTTGTTCTCAACTAACTTGTATAATGTTTGTATAACTTAATAACCCATTTGTTCTAATCCAAGTTCTGCCATGTGGCCCATTACGTCTCCTTCAATCCTGGCACCAGTTCCTTCCTCCCTGTCTAGCTGGCTGGTGAATCTCCTGCAACTAATTCTTTCCCGACTTCCTATCTCTGCCTTATTGAACCAATCAGAAGGTGATAGAGAATGATGTTTATGAAACACTGGAACAGGTGATGCTTCATAAAAATAATACCAAGGTCCAGCCTGTACTCAACTCTCTGCCGGTACAGAAATCAACATTAGGACAATATGAAGACAACCTTTACACACAACACAAGAAGATTATCCCAACAAAAGCCAAAGTGGTACCCTGCTAGAAAGGGGCTGCTCAAGAAAACCAGCTTCAGGGACTGGAGAGATGAGCCAGGGTTAAGAACCCTGGCTGCTCAGCAGAGATTTGACTCCTGGCATCCAGATGTGGTCCAAAACTGTCTATAGTGCTAGTCACAGGAGATCTGACATCCTCCTCTGGCTTCCATGGACACCAGATACACATGTGGTATACAAACATATGTGCAGGCGAAGCACTCATACACATAAAATAATAAGTAATATTTAAATAGAAATAAAAAACCAGATTCAGTACCTAGAGGCTGGTACAATTGTGGTCCAGGAGGCCCAGCTACATCTCAAGCTGACATTAAAACTTGGTGTTGCCTACATAGTGCCTATTTTGTAGCATAGAGACTGCAGGAATTATGGGAGCATGGAGCCTCACACTCAAGTTCCAGAGAGAAGCCTATTGGGACCAGGCATTGTGAAGCAGGTCTCTCTCTTGGAAGAGCTCTGCGGTGCGCCTTTAGCTTCTTTAAAAGACATTTGAGACATCCACAGCACCCTGTGATCTCCATCACAGTTCAAGCTTCACCCTCAAAGCTCCATGCTTTGTCTATTCAAGAGTTCCCTACAGACAAAGTGATATGTGGATATTTAATGATACTATGGATATTTGAGCCTAAATTGCGATGGTGACCCTGGGGTATTGAGAATACCAGGTTTGAACTGTCTTCCAAGACAAGCTTCAGGCACCAAGCAGAGAGAGCCCTCATGTGCTGCAAATGGCAGGCTTCTCCTTTTCCCTGGAAGTTCTAATTTTGTGTGTGTAGCTTTGTTGTTGTTTTGTTTAGTTTTTCTGAGACAATGTTCTTCTTTGTAGCCCTGGCTGTCCTGGAACCCACCGTGTAGACCAGTCTGGCCTCAAGGAACTCACAGAGATTATCTACCTCTGCCTCCGTGTGCTGGGACTGAAGGTGTACACCCCACATCTAACTGAAGCTCTCATTTTAACAGTGAGAGGAAGACATCGGTTTGTAGGTTATCTCATTGCCGGAGTGTTTGCGTAACATATTCCTTGAGTTTTGTCCTCATCACTTATTAAAAAAAAGAAGAGAAAGGCCCTATCTGTAAGTAGTATTGCTTGCAGGACAAATGAGAAGGCATTTGGAAAAACTTGGGGCTTCTGTGGTTTTACGTGGTGCAGACTGACACAGTGTCGGATAAATGTTAGTAAAGTCTAGCTACACACTTGGAGGCTGTCAAGTCACAACTCTTGTCCATTTTCTCTTCCTGTGTCATCGCTTCATGAATATCCTTTAGGCTACATCGGCTTCTAGAAGGTCAGCGGACAGCACAGGGTGCGTCTCGTCTTCATATGCTTGTAACCTCAGTCCCATGCTTTCCTTCGACAACTCCCTCAAACAGGCAGCGGTTCCTTCAGAGGAAACGTGTATGGCTGCCTTCAGTCTCTGCCATTGTCTTTTATAGGTAGACAATGTGTCTGCTGCTCTAGATAAAGAAGCTACAAACACAAGGTAGAGAGTGTAACTGGGGAAGAGATCCAGGGAAACGTTTGTCTCTGGGTAAAGGCTCGGGCCACAGAAGCTTTCTGACTCATACAGGCTTCCGTGGAACTGAGCGAGGAGCAGCGAGGAGCAGGTTGACATGCCCCAGGTAGAAGTGTCTCCTTGTGCTGTCACATGAACAGTGCTCTGGGGACCAGGCGCTGAGTACGTAGTGTTTAGGGGAAGTAGACTCAGATATATAAGAGAGGGACATTTGCTGAGGAATGCACTCGCTCTCCCATGTTGACAAGGGACACTGTGACGCCATTTCCTGAGTTGTGACCAATAGCAGTAATGTTTGCTTAGCTTTGCAATTTCTGATTTCAGTATTCTGAATGTAACATATGCTGGATATTTTTTTACAATGACAGTATAGGTTTTATTCTATTTTATATTTTTGGTTTTTAGAAACAGGGTTTTTCTGTGTAGTTTTGGCTGTCCTGGAACTCTCACTGTATACCATGCTGACCTTGAACTCACAGAGATCTACCTGCTCTGCCTCCTAAGTGTTGGGATTAAAGGCGTGCGCCACCACTGCCTGGCTACAAGATTTTTATTAAAATATTAACCAAACAGTGACCCTGACCCTGAAAGAATTTTGGAGAGGACATTTGAAAATTCAATCCTAGGATATAATTCAGTAGTTGAGCATGGATTTAGCATTTGTAAGACCCTGTTCAATATCATGCATCAAAAAAGCAAACAAGCCTGCGTCCAGGGCAAAGCTTATAATCCCAGCACTTGGGAGGCAGGCAGGGATTCTGAGTTGAGGTCACCTGTCTAAGTGAGTTCCGGACAGCCGAGCTACAGAAAACCCTTTGTCTCGAAAACCATAAAAAAAAAAAACAAAAAAAAAAAAGCAAACAAACTAATACATCCAGGAGAACATTTATAATCCTAGCTACTTGGAAGGGTGAGATGGTTGAGGAGTTCAACATCCGTCTGTAAGTAAGTTGGAAAAAGTATAAACCTTTAGATCTCTATTCCATTGAGAATAATAAATCCTCACTCCCAAATTTGAAATCGACTACACTCCATGTCAGATGTAAATGAAGAGTCTGGGTTGAGATTATTACTTTTACACATGTACCTTGTCTTGATAAGCAACCTCACGGTAGTTTGTTTCCTAGACTATGCTAACTGTGGGTTACATATCTTATGATCAGAGGTGTTAGAACCATTGTCAAGAGGCGAAGTGTATTAAATTGAAATCGGCAGGGACTAGGTAAAGAGTACTCGCTGCTTTTCCAGAGGACCTACGATCATTTCCTAGCATCCACATGTAGCTAATAGCCATCTGTAACTCTGGTTTCAAGGATCTAGTGCCCTCTTCTGAACTCTATTGATACCAGACATTAACGTAGTGCATAGACATACATGTAGGCAAAACACCCATACACTTAAAAATTTTTAAATCTTTTTTAAAATTTTAATTAGAATGGGCACTTAAAAAAAAAAATGGAAGATGATTTAGTGGCTTCCCAAGAGACATTCAATGCTAGTTGTCACTGAAAGCAAGACGGAGTGCTTTCATGTTTCCAGCTGGTTCCCTTTGGTTGTCTAGGCACCAGGGACTCCAGTAGACTCGTGGGCTTCAAGGCTATGGGCAGAAGACAGAGCCAAAGGAATCTCTTGGCCTGTCAGACATCAACGTTATCTTACAGAACGATGCTGTGGTAAAGCTGGGATGGATTTAGTGGCGGACTATTTAAAACAAACTTGCCCTACAATTTGTTTTTGTATTTAAAGCATTCAAAATAAATACATAAAATTATACCTTTGAATGTTCTGGATATGAAAAATAGCAAGTAGAACTGAATGTGGTAGCACACACCTTTAATCTCACACTGGAGAGGCAGAATCTCCATGGGTTTGAGGCCAGCCAAGGCTATGCAGTGAGACTACATCTCAAAAGAAAAGAAAAGGAAGGAACAGATATTATTTCCTCTTCTCTTAGTTTGGACATGTGTATGGGGTGCACATGTGTGAGGGTCTGTGTAGAGGGCAGAAGTCAATCTCAGATGTTGTTCCTTGGTTATTATTCACCTTGGGTTTCTTTGGAGACAAGGCATCTTGCTGGCCTGAAATTCACCAGTCCAGTTAGGCACAATGTCAGGCAAAAGCCAATTCTCAATAAATGTTGGATTGTTGTCATTGGCAACTGCAACATCCAGAAGGATGCAGTGTCACCCCATTTAAACCGACCTGAAGGAATTGCAAGTTAGCAGAAAAGTGATGGAGGCTACAGAATGACTTGGCACCAAACGACAAATGCCTGTCATTGTCACCCAGCCCAGGCAGTGGTTAGCGTGCTCGGCTGGCTCATGGTTTCTGATCATGATCACAACAAAAATGCAGTGTATGCTGGTACCAGTGACGGTCTGAAAATGCTTGGCCCATGGGAAGGCACTATTAGGAGGTGTGGCCTTGTTAGAGGAAGTGTGTCACTGTGTAGGCAAGCTTTAAGGGCTCCTAGTACTCAAGTTACATCCAGTGCAAAAGGGACCCTCCTCCTGGATGCCTGTGGACAATAGTCTCTTTCTGGATGCCTTCTAGTCGAGATGTAAAACTCTCAGCTCCTGCTCCAGCACCATGTCTGCCTGGACTCTGCCATGCTTAGTGGATGATAATGGAGTATCATGGTTCAGTCCACCATGATAACAGACTGGACCTCTGAAGCTGTAAGCCAGCTCCAGTTAAATGTTTCCCTTTATTAAAGTTGCTTGGTCATGGTGTCTTGTCACAGCAATAAAACCCTAAAATTATACCCAACACTATTCCTGTTGCTCTCAGAAGCTCACCCTGTAGACTATGCTCCTCCATCTTTGAGGCAATGAGCCACTGGTGGGCTTTGGCCAATAGGAGGTAAGTGTTTGGAAGTGAGCGGTCCAAGCCACTCTATTCCTCATATGTCTTAGTCTCAGTGAGTACTGGTGAATTCTTCCCATCTGGGCACTGCATCCTGCTTGCCTACCTCAGCTGTGGAGCTCTCACTGTGGCTTGTGAGTTCACTCACCTGCTATGTAGCCGGTTCTGTCTGCCCCAGAGAATAATTTGTTTTCCTGCAGCTACTCTGTCTGTAATAGACCCACTCGATCTTCCCACACTGACAAGAAAAGAATCCTGTGATATTTAGTGAGCATTTCAGACAAGCCACAAACTGTGGTAGGCAATGTGTATCCAAAAAATGACTGAGGTATCTGCCCTAGTGGAATGCCGTCTGGTTGAGAAACTAAAGACCTAGCTGAAGGATGTGGAACAGTGACCCACAGCTCCTCCAGTTCCCAGTCTTTAAACCTGAGTGAGTGGGAGTCTGGGAGGAAAGGTTTTTCAAGAGGTTATATAATTTAATAAAATGAAGAATACAAACACTGAGGGCTCCTGAGGTAGGTAAGTGAGGTAAGTAGCCTGGCCGTTTCATCTCACACTTTACCAGTGAACATCACAGTGAACATTTACAAGAGCACTTTCATTGAGCTGATTTAATATGTATAGAAAACCAGCTAGCAGTAGAAGGCTGGCCCTTCGCCTGTGATGCAGGGATATCTAGTAGCTAACCTATTATCGTAAAGTAGCGCGGGGATGGGGGAGGAGGTGAGATAAGGTAGTGACACGAGTGACTTGGAAGATACTGTTCCCCCACAGCCATATGCCACACAGCACCACGTTTTAATTGATTGAGTTGTTGTGGTATAAATCCCACACAGGAAAAAGCCAATCCGAGTTTCCAGGGGTCAAGGAAAAAAGCTGGGTCAGAAAAGAAGGAAGAAATGGCCAGCTGAAAATGAAAGCCGAGAGATGCCGTAGTTAAGGGGTGGCTGGAGAGCACAGAAATGTTTGGGCCACCAGTGTGGAATGTTAGGGAAGGGCACTCGAGCGAACCACTGACCAACTGCTTTCTTCTCATTGCCTTAGATGGCGAGACCTTCTCAGTGCCTCCTTAATGGCGACAACGTACGTCTGCTGATAAGCATCAGCACAGAGGGCCACTTGATGGGATTTTTATCTTGCAGAAGGTAGTCCTGGATGAGGAGTTGAGAGAATGCCAGGAATCTCTGGAATCTAATTAAACTCAGCTGAGAACATAAAGGTTTCATTTTTAGAGTCCTGGTGAAAAAAAATTAACCAAAAAAAAAAAAAAAGAGAGAGAGAGAGAGAGAGCTATATTGATTCCCATACTTTTGCAAATATTTGAGTTGTTTAATAGACACACATTCCTAGCTTATTATCAATCAAACGGGGGGGGGCTGAAATTTTGTAATGCAATGCCCAAGATGGTTTTGAGGGTAGATTTACTATTTCATATAGTGTATTTTGATTATGTTCCAGAGCTTGCCCGCTTCCCTAGCACCCAAGTTTGTGCTTGCTGAATCTATCCAAAATATCAAAAACAAAAAACCAACAAAAGAACAGAAAACAAAAAATAAAAATAAAATAAAATAAATTACTAAAACAAGACAAAAAAGAGTTTATTTTCTCTTGGCTGACTACTCCTGGTCATGGGGACTGCCCTGGTATGTGGTTGATATACCTAGTGCCACTGCATTGGAGAAAACAGATTTTTTTCCCTTTGTCACAGGTATCAATAACAAGTAACTCCATGGTTAGGGTAAGACTTAGTGTCCACAGCTCAGTGCTGGGATTGTGTCTGGTTTATACCTGAGCAAATCTTGTGTGTGCTGTTAGAATCTCTGGGTTCATAGGCATATCAGTCCTGTTATGTCTGAAAGATGCTGTAAGCTTGGAGTCACCTGTCACCTCTGGCTCTTAGAATCTGTCCACGTCCTCTTCTACAGAGATCGCCGACCCCGAGGGAGGGGTTTGATGAAGGTGTCCCATTGAAGACTGAGTGCTATAAAGTCTCGCTCTCTTTGCACATTGTCCAGTGGTAATTGGTCTCTGTGTTAATTACCATCTACTGCAAGATGAGAACTGAGTGATATACATCATCAATGAGTATAGCAATATGTTAATAGGAGTCATTTTATTATGATGTTCCTTATCAGAATAATAATATTAGACTTTTCTCTAGGTCCATAACTTATTAGCCTCAGGTCTTGACTACTTTAACAATATGGATTTTGTCTCATGAGTGGCCTTAAATCCAACCAAAAAGTGATTGGTTATTCCTCTAACATTGTGCCAGTATTGTACCTGTATGCCCTGGATGCTATTGTAGGTCACAGAATTTGTAGCTGGGTAATATTGGTTATTATTTTTCTCCTCTGGTAGTGTACAGGGTACCTTCTGGTACCATGAACACTAGTCAGTACGGGACAAGCTTCTAGTTGGACCCTGGCTTGGCTTTTCACTTCTGTGACATAAGTAAGTGTTGTCTTCAGCAACATGGCCTTATCATTAGATTGTGGAGACTAATCAATGCCCTTAGCAATAGCTCGTGATGCTTAGGGAAGAAGGTTATCTATTGAACTTTCAGCCAATGACTCAATAACATGCAACCCATTCTTGCACTGGAGGTCTTATTTGATGGCATAAAATGTCTAATTGAGGTTTTGTCTCTCCTATTATACGTGACACCATTTAAATTCAGTGTGTATGTATGCGTCCCCATGTGGAATTGACACATATGTAAAGATGCTCTCAGAGGCCAGCAAAGGGTGTCAGATCCACTGGAGCTGAAGGTGGTTGTAACCCTCCTGATGTGGGTGCTGGGCAACAAGCTCCAGCCCTCTACAGGAACCTTAAATTCTGTAAGTGCTATCAGCCACTGAGCAATATCCTAGCCCTGGACTAAAATTTTTCATTGGATATTTGACAATGACTACAGACTTTAAAACTATATACATGACTTTAATCCTAGTTGTGTCCCTGTTATCTGTAAAATAATTGCAATTGTCCTCATCTCCTAGGTTGTAGTTATTAAGCCAAAGTAACAAGTCCTTAGCTTTATGAGAACTTCAGAGTTTGCATGTCTTTGTCTCTTCCCTCCTCCCTGCTATTCCAGTCTGTCTCATCTCACTATGGTATCTCTCTGGAGGGTCTCAGAGATGAAGTGAATCAGATGTAAAGAAACCCTGGGGCAAGGAGAGTTGGAAAAAAAAAAACATGGAGAGACAGAGGACAGACTGGGAGGCTGTGGTCAGCACAGGAGGCCATTAAAAGTGTGAGGCTGAAATGGAAGAAGACTGCTTAATCCTAAGAATTCAAGACCAGGCTGGACTACATAGTAAAAACAAATTCATGAGCTTTGAAATAGATTAGGAACCACTCGATGGTTCTTTCTTTATTTTAGAATTTGAAATAATTAAAATTTTTAAATGGCGTGTCTATTTGTATGACGATGTGTGGATCTGTGCACCTAAGTGCAGGTGCCCATAGACACCAGAAGAAGGTGTCAGATTCCCTGGGGCTGCCCTTACAGGCAGGAGGCGGCTACCTGATGCTGGTGCCGGGAGCCAAACTCAGTTCCTCTAGAAGAGAAGCAGTATGTACTCTTAAACAATGAGGTATTTCTCTGGCTCCTAGGTGTTTTTTTTTTTTTTTTTTTTTTTTTTAAGACAGTATGGGTATTTCTTGGGTGAAAAAAAGCTACATAGATGGTGTCTGTAAAAATCAGAGCCTGTCTCCACTTACAAGCCCAGGTAGTTAGGAGGTAGAAAGGGTTACAAAAAAGAAGGATGAAAAGCTTCGCCTTTTCCTGACCTGAGACTGACAGTTGCTAGGAGTAGAAGACTATAATACGTGTGAGGAAAAGAATGTCTGGTGACCAATGAGCATACCTTACAGTCAGCACCATGGGGGGCCTGCAAGTGGGGTACAGTGGGCATCTAGGCTTTAGTTCTAGAATGCTAACTACGATGGTTTGGGGAAATTGTCACTATTTAACAAAAATTGAACAACTTCTCAAAGTAATATGGTCATGGCTAATGTTCTAGACTTTTGTTTCTATAGATGGGGAGAAAGGAGCACAGTGGACTAGTTAGCTCATTTCTAACTTGACATCCTCATTAGAGGGTTCTTGATAAGGGAAATTTTAAAGGGGAAGGGTGCTGTAAAGAAGGGGGTTTTCTCCTCAATGATCTCCAAGCCTACTAATGTCTGTCTAGCTACCTACCATTCTCCCCTCAGGAGTTGTGACCCTAAAATCATTTAGAATATTAATCTGACGGCTCTAGCTGGTTTGGGGGGTGTAGGGAGGTTTAGGGTTTCTATTTGTGGTGACTTTCAGGCCCTGGAGAGTGATCAAGGGGACTCGAATAGAATTAGACTGTCCTGGGACCATCTGAATATGACTCAACTGTAAACAAAAGTAGGTGAAATTAAGACACGGTTGAGTTCACAGGGCCCAGACATTAATGCCATCAGCATGAACATTAAAACACATTTAACACTTTCCTGGTGAAGGTTCAGAAACTGAGCTTTACAGCAGTTAAGCAATGAGAGGGTGGTGCTGTTTGGCATATGTAATGGTTTGGATGAGAATGTCCCCCAGAGGTTCAGATATTTGAATACTTGTTCTCCATTGGTGGTGCTGTTTGGGAGGGTTTAGGAGGTGCAGCCTTGCTGAAGGAAGGGTATCACTGGAGGCAGGCTGTAGAATAAAAGCCTCCTTGTTTGAGCTCACTCTGGTTCTGGCTCTGCCTGGCTCTGCCTTTCTATCTCTGCCTGGCTCTGTCTCTCTTTTCCTTGTCTGTCTCTGTCGTCTATTCTCTCTCTCTCTCTCTCTCTCTCTCTCTCTCTCTCTCTCTCTCTTCTCTCTCTCTCTTTGTGTTTTGTGCCTGTGGCTTAAAGACACTAATCTGCCTCCTGAAGCCATGCTGTCCCTCCTGTTATGAACCCTAATGCTCCGGAGTCATAAGCCAAAACCAACTCTTTTCTTATAAACTGCCTTCCTTGATCTCGTATTTTACCATAGCACCAGTAAAGGAACTGACATAGCATGGCCTTAGTCTGATGTGTAGATATTATAAAGCAAAGGAAACATAAGCAGAATTATCAGAATAAATATAAAACAGCAATATGCTTATGGCTAGGAAAAGGACTAGAGTCCTTTGATGTTGTTATAGCTGGAATGGCTGTAATTACCCCACATGTCAGTAGGCACACTGTTTGCTTTGTATTATCCATTATTAAAATATTTGGATATAGTTTTCCAATGGGAAAGACCATGTAAGTAGCCAAAATTAATCACACCACACACACACACACACACACAGCAGCAAGATATATCTGTTAAAGCCAGTTGAGGGAATGATCCTTAGGGGTCAACTGTGCTCAAGAGGAACTTCTGGCTCCTTTGGCCACTTTTTCCAGTCTTCTATCTGTGTGAGGATAACTCAAAGGCCTTGCTTGACCATGGCTGTCTTAGTTAAGGTTATTATCATTGTGATGAAACACCATGACCAAAAGCAACTTGTGGAGGAAAGGGTTTAATTGGCTTACATGCCCTGAATCACAGTCCACTGTGGAAAGTGTGATGGTTTGTATATGCTCGGCCCAGGGAGTGGCACTACTAGAAAGAAGGTGTGGCCTTGTTGGAGTAGGTGTGTCACTGTGAGTATGGGATTTAAGACTGTCGTCCTAGCTGCCTGGGAGCCAGTATTCTGCTAGCGGCCTTCAGATGAAAACGGAGAACTCTCAACTCCTCCTGTACCATGCCTGCCTGCATGGTGCCTTGTTCCTGCCTTGATGATATTGGACTGAACCTTTGAACCTGTAAGCCAGCCCCAATTACATGTTATCCTTTATAAGATTTGCCTTGATCATGGTGTCTCTTCACAGCAGTAAAGTCCTAACTAAGACAAAAGTCTAGGCTGGAACTCAAACTGGGCAGGAACCTGGAAGCAGGAGCTGATGTAGATGCCACGGAGGGGTGCTGGTTACTGTCTTGCTCCTCATGGTTTACTCAGCCTGCTTTCTTATAGAACCCAGGATGACCAGCCCAGGGTGGCTCCACCCACAATGGACTGGGCCTTCCCTGTCAGTCACTCATTAAGAAAATGTTCTACAGGCTTGCCGTAGCCTGATCTTATGGAGACATTTTCTCAGTTGAGTTTTATCCTCTTATGTGACTAAAGTTGCGTCTGGTTGATATAAACCTAGCCAAGGTGTGGCTTCACTTGGAAGCATGATGGACGAAATTCTTCCTGTGTGGACCTTCCTCTTTGTAGAATGGACACTGGTTAGATATCACTTGGCGGGGTTTCCATGGCCCTTAACAAAAGGACAGGTAACTCACCAGGGATTATAGGACATTTTAGGAGACATCCCTTAGTCCTCTGGAACCTAGCTTGATCTTGGAGAGTAAGGGGCACAATATTGTCTCTTTTTTTCTCTCTTTACTTTATATAGGTTTTCGAGTATGGTTTTTGAATACCCAGGGCCGGACTCACATTCGGTAGGCACTGTTAGCAACTCAGAAATTTTTAATGCTTAGGGCAACACCCATATGTAATATTTCTTTTAATTCTCTTATTTAGTATCTATCTGAAGGCATCTATGGGACTTTAGACTACGTGTTTTTTGCGGGAACCAAAGAAGTGCAAACAGAGAGGTAGCCGGATTTCCAACCGTGTCGATCCCTGCCTGGAGTTATAGATGTTTGAGACTACCATGTGGATGTTGGGAATTGAACCCCAAGTCTCCTGGAAGAGCACCCAGTGCTCTTCACTCTGTCTGAGCATCCAAATGCAGACATTTGGAAATAAATCTTGCTTTGCATACCCAAGTGTCATCTGGCACGTGTCTCATAAAACTTACTCAGCCTTGGTGACTTTCTCAGGCTTTCCAGTTTTCTTTCCCATTCTGGAAACATACCCAGGCATCTTGACCTCTAGACACGAAGTCTTGTTTGCTGGAAGCATGTCATTTTCCCTTCTTGCATCTTTCTAGTGTTTTTTCCTTCTGTTTCCCTTTTATTTTATTTCCTTTCTTCATACTGTAAGAAGTTCAGTGTTCTATTGCTGTGAAGAGAAACCATGACCACAACAACTCTTAATAAGGAAAAGCATTTAATTGGGGCTTTATACAGTTTCAGAGGTTTTGGCCCACTGTCATCAATGCAGAAAGCATGACAGCAAGCAGGCAGACATGGTGCTGGAGAAGGAGCTGGAAGTTCTACATCCAGGTCTGCAGGCAGTAGGATGAGAGCCACGGGTCCTGACTTAGGCTCTTGAAACCTTAAAACCCCGCCCCCAGTGCCATACTTCCTACTTCCTGCAAGGCCACACCTAATCCAACAAGATCACATCTCCTGTTCCCTCTCAAGAATTTTGGAGAATCCACATCATTTAGCAAAGGCACATGAAAAGTTTGAAGCCTCAAAGAGGGCAGTGGAGGTGTAGAGGCTGGCATTCTATTTTAGGCAGAGAACAAGCAAGCCTGGAGATGTTCAAGAAAGAGAGAGGTGAGGGGCATTAAGACTTAGTACACTGTGCATCTCCCACCTTAGCAAGCTGTCTGTGGATAGGGAAACTAAGTTTCTTTTAGAATCCAGTAGACACGGTATGTGAAATAACTGTCTCAAAAACCAAAAGGGTTGGGTTGGAGAGATGACTCAGCGTTAAGAGCACTGGCTGATTTTCCAGAGGGCCTGAGTTCAATTCTCAGCAACCACATGGTGGCTCAGGACTATCTATGAAATGGATCTGATGCCTTCTTCTGGCATGTAGGAGTACCTACAGATAGGGTACTCATATACATAAAAATAAATAATAGATAAATCTTTAAAAATAAGGGATTCAACCATGAATGTCTGATAATCAATCATTATCTCCTTAGTCTGATATAGGAAAGTATTGACCTTAGTACATGGCAAAAGGCATCACCTAAGCTAGTCTATGATAGATAGCCAAGCCTCGTACCGGCCTTTGTTGCTTAGTTACACTATCAAACATCTGCCTCTGTTTGGTAAAAGGCTGCCTGTTTTAGAGTTGAGTTGGGAGGCTTATGATGGATTTTGACTTCAACTCTGGATTTGAATTTGGGCTCTGCTATTAATAACGTTATTAACCCAGGAATCTTTGGGCGGCAAAGTGTTGTCCATGGAAGATGCTCTCAGGTTATGGGAAAAAGGAACAGAAGTTCTGAAAAGTGCAGGAGGCTGAAAAAGAGGGGCCAGGACCTGGGTATAGACAAAAAGCCCAGTAAAGACAAAGGGCCACCAGAACCCCAAGAGTAGAACAAAGCCAAGGTCCTCCCAGAACTCTGACAGAATGTAAGGGAAGATGGACCACGAGGGTGAGGAGAGGCGCAACTGTATAGGGGCGTGGCCTGACCACTCTGAGAGGACAGAGGGTAAATGTAGAGTGTAATTATTTAAAAACAATCCATGCTAACGCTGGCTACCTATAGGCAACACGATCCCGCCCCCCCCCCATTGGGAGGTGCAAGCCTCGGTCTTCCCAGGTTCCCACAGTTAGCCTGCCACCGACTGCTCTTCCAGAGGCCCTAAGTTCAATTCCCAGCAACCACATGCTGGCTCACAACCATCTGTAATGGGATCCGATACCCTCTTCTGGTGTGTCTAAAGACAGCTACAGTGTACTCCTATACATAAAATAAATAATTCCTTAAAAATAAAAAAGAGCGAGAAAGACAATCCTCTTTAAAAAGAATATTCCAAAGTCATTTATGATGATGTTTCTACAACTCCATGAATAAACTAAAGCCCCACTGGGTTGTGT
The DNA here is from genome assembly GCA_021653895.1 of Mastomys natalensis. NCBI lineage: Eukaryota > Metazoa > Chordata > Mammalia > Rodentia > Muridae > Mastomys > Mastomys natalensis. Next base: position 2,161,313 of record JAJTUV010000134.1, read on the forward strand.
ATTTTACAAGGGTGAACTTTACAGCATCTAAATTACATCGTAAAGCTGTCAACAGCCAACATAAGCCAAGATAAGCAGAGGTGGTCAGAGAAACTTTTGAAGTTGAGACAGGGATGGCATATTGGTGGTGTCCAGAGCTAGAGCCTGACCTTGGAATTGAGTCTGGAAGATGCCTAGGCAGGGAGCCCAGGGAGACAAGCGCTAGAGGTTCTGTAGATCATGAGCATCACGAGTGGTAGCAGGAGTCACCCTGCAATAATTCTGGATCCAAGGAGAAGTCCCCATGGGATGAGGAGGAGGACCCGAGGGCTTGTGGATACCACAGGAAGCCTTGTGTGTGGGGTTGGGGTGTGGGGGAGTGGGAGGGAATTCTGATAACACAGGAAGTTCAAAGCCAGGGGTTGGTTAGAGGGTAGTCTGGAATTTGGGACTAAAGGACTCAAAGAAATTCTTAAGGACTTGAAACGTATGCTTCTTCTAAATGGAGGACCATTTATCTGTCCATGCAGCAAGCATTTGCTCTGTCGCTGGCACTACTGTCTATTCATGGAGTCCTCTCGGTAGATAATGCTGGGTGTGGTAGAAGGGACTTTGATGGCCTCGGTGTCCAGAGACTGTATAATGACGTTATTTGCAGCAGTTTTGCCAGGACATGTTGCCATGGAGGTGGCTGGAGGGCTATGCTGATCAGTGGGCAGCTTTCCACCTACCACTGGCTTCCACTGTGTAATTACACTATGGAAGCAGCTGCCTCCGTTTGTTAAAGGGCTGCCTGTTTAGACTAGACTAGGGAGGTTATGATGCACTTTGGCTTCAGGTCTAAGTCTGAATTTGAATTTTGGCTCTGCTATTTGTAACTCTGTCAACTTGGGCGTTGTCTTAATTAGAGTTTCTATTGCTGTGATAAAACATGACCAAAACTACCTTGGAGAGGAAGGGGTCTACTTGGCTTACAGCTTGTATGTAGTCTTTCATCTAGGGATTCAAAGACAGAAACTCCAGAGAGACCTGGAGGCAGGCCCCCATGCTCTTTCTCCTTGACGTGCTCAGCCCACATAGCATCCAGATACATCAACCACAGTGAGCTGGACCCTCCAACATAAACCATCAATCATGAATTAAGAAAATGCACCACAGTTGTCTCCCAGCTGGTAGGGCCATTTTCTCAATTGAGGGTCTTTTTTCCCAAATGACTCTAACTTGTGTCAAGTTGACATAAAAGTAGCCAGCATTGACATCTTATTTAATGTTGCTGGTCTTTGTGTTATGATTGACAAAATGTTTATATATGTTGGTGTGAATAAATTCTCAGTATTCTAACAGGTGGAAGACACTATGTCTTCTCCTCTTTCTTCCTTACCTCTGTGGCTTCTCCTGTCGTTCCACTTGCCTGCACTTCCAGGGACCATGTTTGATCAGATGCCCTCTCTAGGTATCATTGAAATGATTTAGCTGTTAGCTGATTTCCAAACTGAGCTACTATGATCACTTACTTAGCTATACCTTGTAATGTTTCTCAGTGGTTTGGACTGTTTTGTTTTGTTTTAAATTGGGCTGGAGGTGTGGTTCAGTGGTAGAGCCTAGCAAGAAGTAAAACAAAACACCTCAAGTGATTTATAAAGCATTTCTGATCTTTTACTTCGGGCTGCAGAAAAGTATTTGTATTCCTGATTTACGAAGGAAAATACAAATGACTGAATATTCTTAATGTTTACTGGGCGTGTTTTCCTGCATGCCTTACATGCATTCCTTGGCTTAATACTCTTAACAATTCTGTGAAGTACTTCTAGCTTTATCTCATATGAAAGGAATAGGTCAGAGAGATCAAATAACTTGTTGAAGGTCACATAACTTCTCAGCCTGGGGGAGGATTTGAACCCTACCATCTGGCTGTAAAGTTTAACGGTCATATGGCCTCTGAGAGATGGTAAGTAAACAAATCATTGTTGAGAAGAGAACCACGGAGAGAAGAAACCCTTTTGCCAGTTTGTGCTCCGGTATCTTTCTGGCCTCTGGAGTCTCCCACAGTTTGTAAATATTGGAGGCTCAACGTGAAGACTAATAGAATACTATTGTTATCTTTGACAGGCCTGATGTATCCTTGGGCGTTTTATTGCTGCATTACCTTGTAGCTCAGCCACTTCTGAGAATTCTTTTGCAGAGACAAAGAGGCCATTTCCTTGGAGACAATGGTATTAGTAGGTACCCTTGTCACAAGACTTTCCTGTCTATTGCAAGCCAAGTTCCAATATTAATATTAAGTCATGTGTGATGGCACACACCTTTAATCTCAGCACTTGGAGATAGAGACGGGCAGATTTCTGTGAGTTCAAAGTCAACCTAGTCTGCATAGAGCGCTCCAGGGCATCGAAAGCTATGTAGTGAGACCCTCACTCAAACAAACAAACAAACAAACAAACCAACAAACAAACAGACCAATATTAATATTAAAAGCAATACTATGGCCAGGAATGATGGCACACACCTTTAATCTCAACAATCCACCAGTGAGGCATAGGCAGGTATCTATCTGTGAGTTTGAAGCTAGCCTTGTCTGTAGAGTAAGTTCCAGGCTAGCCAGGGCTACATAGTGAAAACTTGTCTCAAAACAAAAACTAGGTTTATTATAATGCATCCTATATATGTATAAAACATATGCAATACATATGCAATTTATACATTTTATTTCCTTCTCAAAGAACCTACTCTGTCGATATGGCTAGTAAGACATTCTCTTCCTTTTGTACTGATTGGTCTTGAGAAGGGGTCTGGTTATGTAACCCTGTCTGTATGGCACTCACTCTGGTCCTGACTGCCTCAAACTCACGGTGTTCCTCATGCCAGAGTTTCCCGAGTGCTGGGACTACAAGAGTGCCTCCCACCCTGTCTGGCTCCCACGTCTTATGTGTTTTATCTATGTACATAGTAATAGCTGGTGGATAGATACGTACGGGATGGACTTTCCAGTCCATTACATTAAATGTAAACAAACTAGGGTAATACGCTCTTTTTTAGGAACATAGAATAAATATGCTAAGACTCCTGGATTGTTTCAGAAATGGTCATAAAATAGAAATACATGTCTTTAAATTAAAAAAAAAAAAAAAACATTTATCATAGCTTTCTGTCTGGTTGGAGCAGAAGTGGGAGTCTCTACAGCTTAAACACAGTTTCTCCCTTGCTTCTTCTTTTTGTTTTCATGTGCCGGTGTGTGGTATGTGTACATGTGTGTATGTTCACATATATGTAGTAGCATATATGTATATAGGAACGTGTACACACACACACACACATACTGAGGCCAAAGTCTGGCAACCAATTTCTTCCTTGATTGTCCTCTGCTTGATTCACCGAGGCAGGCTCTCTCAGTTGAACCTAGTGCTCACTGATAGGGCTAGTCTAGGGTCCAGCTTGCTCCCAGGATCTCCTGTCTCAGCTTCTCAGTGCTGGAGTTACAAACAGGCCACAGTGCCCACGGGACAGTCATGTGGGTGCTGGGATCTGAACCTGGGTTCTCATGCTTTCAGAACCAGCACCTTACCTGCTGAGCTATCTCCCCACCTCCTGTTTCTTGCTCATTCTTTATGTCCATGGCATGTCTGAGGACAGCGGCTCACCTAGCTACTCAGCCCTCAGTGATAGAGGGACTAGCCCCTATCGTCTATTCCAACACTCTCAGTCACTGTGCCCAAGGAAGGAACACCTGGAGAAGTAGAGGCAACATGGTTTCCTGTTCAAATCCCAGAAATGACTTCCTTGACCTACACAACTGTGTCTGGCCTCAGACTGTGGCCGAGGTGGGAAGCTGGGAACTTTTTTTAAAAAAGTATTAACGATTGAATTCAGGGTCTCATGAATGCTTGTGTAACCACTCTATCTCTGACTTATGACTCCAGCTTCTTAATATTTATTTATTTGAAGACAGAGTCTCACTAAGTGGCCCAGCCTAGCCTTCAACTTGCAATCTTCCTACCTTAGCTTCCAGAGTAGCTGGCATCGTGGGCCTGTATCATCAGACCTACCCTCAAGAATTCTCAGTGAACAGCATCAATGACACCACGGGGCCACCAGGCATCTAGTTTTTTGGTTTTGGCAGAAGAGGACACCAGATCTTATTTTAGATGGTTGTGAGTCACCATGCGGTTGCTTGGAATTGAACTCAGGACTTCTAGAAGAGCAGCCAGTGTTCTTAACCACTGAGCCATACCTCCAGGCCAGACATCTAGTTTTTGATACTGTTAAGGCAAACAAAGGCAATTGAGAAGGATCATCTCTTAGACTTCTTAGTGGACCGTGGGGCTCAAGGCTTCCCCAGTGGCCAATGTGAACGTAGCATCCCTGTGTCCCACAGTGATCACTGCTTGATAAATACATGTTTATTTTTGGATTTTGTCTCCAGGAGGCTTAGAACCAAATACGTGCCATAGAGCACTCCAGGGAGTTGGTTGCACATTTTTTCTTGCTTTAAAACAGTGACCAAAATGTGATCTCAAGTGATAGAAAGTTGAAAATCAAAATGAACATCTATGAAAACAAGCCTCTTTAACTTTACTCATAATAAAAATAATAACAATAATAATAAATAAGTTACAACTGAAGCCCTGGCTAATCCTCGGAATAATGAAGAAGGATTGTTGAAGTTAGACCCTGGCTCTTCCTCCTAGACCCATGTTTTCAGAAATAAGACTCAGACTCAGAATATATTTAGTAATACCTTGACCACATAGCTAGGCTCTTCTCTGACTAGATAGAACTTAAAATATCCCACTTATTCCAGCCTGCATTCTACCGCGTGGCTGGTTACCTGTGCTCAGGTACCATCAGTCCATCTTGTCATATCTTCCTGGTGGATCTCCCGTCTGGCTCTATCCCAGAGTTTTTTCTCCTCCCAGACATCCTACCTCTCATTTCCTGCCTTAGTCATAGGCCACAGGCTTTTAGATTGCCAGGTGGTGCATCCATACAATACACAAAATATCCTCTCTACAAGGATGGCTATTTTCCACCCTGACTTCTTTACATACTTTTACGATAATGTTTTCTCTTTTGTATTTCACCTTTTTTGCAAAGATATCCAAGTTCACTATGCTATTGGTTAACTCCATACCATTGTATAATTACAGCATTAGCTAACCGTTGGATAATTAATTATATCCTGTGTTAACTACCGTGGGTTTGTTGGGTTGTCTGCCCTCCCACATCCAAGCTGACCATGGCGGGACTGCTGGACATGGAGCTGGACACCAGGCACTGTGGAGTGGATAGATCACAGCTGCTTTCCTCAGTTTTGAATGAGACTGACTCTCCTGCCCCCACAGAACCATGTACCAGTAGGCACATGATGAATACCCAGGTGTATAATGAAAATCCCCCACCCACGGAGTGTATCTTTGCTTCTTCTTTTATTACGTTTTCATTTTGCTCAGATTCCCTTGGCTGCTTCCTCTGTCCTTGTGTGTTGCTAAGGAGTGCCTCAACTCCATTGTAAGCTGAGAAGAATAAATAAACAAATGGAAGCGAATACAGGCTGCTCAACTTTCTAGTTGCCCCAAACTGGTTTTATTGGAATCAAGCACCTTGGAGAAGCTGGAGTCTGGACACTTTTCTCGCAGCGAGGAAAACTGAGTGGGCATGGTTGCCCTGGTGAAGCTTGGTCATTGGCTACCTTTGCCGTCAGATCTTTCCTCTTAGGGAACAGAAAATCAAAGACTTTGGCCTGACTGGGTTTTCAGAGGCTGCGGCTCAGTCAGCTGTTCCAGCTCAGTCAGCTGCTCCAGCTCAGTCAGATGCTCCAGCTCAGTCAGATGCTCCAGCTCAGTCAGATGCTCCGTGTGGGTGGTGCTGAGTGACCTCGAATCCTGGGACCTCTCTGAGAAACAGAAACTTCCTTCTGACAGTGAAACTATCCCCCTCCTGTACCTTTATAAATCAAGTTAACACTCAGTCTAGAACTTTAAGAAAATAACCTCTGCCCTCTCCATCAGCCCCTTCCCTGGACCTCTCCAGATGCTAACATTACATTACATTCTTGTGATATAAATGGTCAGAGAAGCATAAAGGTGACTGACTGACCAGGATTGTGCAGTCCATGAAGCATGCCTCAGGAACCTTTGCCCTATGAAAGAGCTTCCTATGTCTTTACTCACATGACCCTCACACAACCTTAGTGTCTTCGTCCTGTGGTCCTGTATTAGGTAAGGAAACACCTGTTCAGAAAAGATGCACATCACCCAATATGGGGAGGGACAATCCATCCTGTGCCTGTCCAAACCGGGATCGCCTAGTATTTATCCATCATGCTGCCTCTTCCTCATTCTTTGCCTTCCCATCTAGGTGATTAAACTTAAGAGAGAATAATACACCTCTTATCTTAAAAGAAAAAAATAACAAAAGCAAGTTTTTACATGATCTTTCACACTATCTTAATCAGTGTTCTATTGCTGCGAACAGACCAGATGACCAAGGTGAACTCTTATCAAAGAAAGCATTTAATTGAGGGCTGACTTAGGGTTTCAGAAGTTTAGTTCGTTAGCATGATGAGAAACATGGCAACACACAGGCAGACAGGGTGCTGGAAAAGTAGCACAGAGCTACATCCTAATCCACTGGCCAAGAGACGAAGAGGCTTGGTGTGGGGCTTTTGAAACCTCCAACAAGGTGACACCTCCTAATCTTTTCAAATAGTGCCATTCCCTTGTGATGAACCATGCACATCTGTGAGCCTATGGGAGCCATTCTTTTTCAAACCCTCACACATACTAAGCAGTACACGTGTATACCAATCTAAATGAAGCTGTAGACTTTTATAGTGTGGGCACACATTTCTGTGTGTAAGGCTCTGTCCCATAGTACTGAAGAGTCATTATCCATGGTTTATGGATGAGAGGCCCATCCAGGGTTCTGGAATGGAGGGACAAAGCTGGGATTGAAGCATGGGATTCATGAATCCCAGGCAACTGTCCTGACCCACGAGACATACCACTGAATGACCCAGAGGATTAGAATTCCTCAGTGGAAGAATCCTAGTGATCCACCACTGGAAGAGAGGCAGGTAGGTAATGGGAGGCATCAGGGCAGGACCACTGTTAACGTCATTCAGTTCACAGAACCGTTTCTGTTTGTTATAGCCCAGCAGTTAGTTCTGGATCCCTTGAAAGGCTGTGTAATTTCATAGAACATGAAAGTCAGGAACAGATTTTGGAAGGAACTTTGTATTTATTTCATTGTCCACATTTCATGTACAGTTCAAAACCAAGACTATCCAGTGGGTTATGAGTAACAATGATTCCCAGAGAACAGAATGTAACATTCGGAAAAGTCGAAGGGTTCTTTATTTTTATCTACTAAATACTATATATCACTTTGCTTGTTACCATGACCAAATACCTGACAAGAAGCAATTTAAAGAAGGAAAAGGCTTATCAGTCCTTAGGCTAACTGAGGGGGTACATCCAAGGAGGAAGGGGGACAGCAAGTCAGTAAACTGACTAGTTACTTAAGAAACAGAAAGCTTACAGGAAGTGGGGCTGGACTGTAAAACCGGAAGACCCACCCCCAGCAACACACTGCCTCAAGTGAGGCCCCACCTCCTAAAAGTGCCACAACCCTCCCAAATGTCACCACTACCCAAGGATTATGCATTTAAACACATGAGCCAATGGGGGGTGTTTCACATTCAAAACACAAAATCCTTTATCGTTTTAATCTTTATCTTGCTTATTACTTAATTGCGGTTATTGCTCTTAACAGAGGACACATTTGCTCTCAACTCACCAAGAAAGTAGCAAACAGACTGCACGTTACACTGCATGCGCTGTAGCTTTACTGAACTACCCGTCCCTCCCAGGCGCCCCATCATGCCAGTATGCAGGAAAGAGCTATGAGGACAAGGAAAGGAACCCCTCATGTTTAGACACCACATTGCGGTGAAATTCAGATGTGATTACCCTCTGCAGGATGAGCCGGATTCTAGTCAGACCCCAGATAGAGATGAGACGGAGCAGATGTTATGTGTTCAGTTTTGTGTAGCCTCCTCCCTACCGCTGGGCCAGTGGATGCCAGCTTGTTTTCTCATGGATGATCTGTGGCGCTATTAAACCTGTAAGCCTATGTAATCGGTTTCCAGTTCTTAGGACTCCTGAAAGAGAAGGATCAGGACACAGAAATGTAAAGTGTCAGGTTTCTTGGGCACTTGAGGGATTAGACTGACAAGTGAAGAAGTAGTAGTCTGGGGCAAAGATCTTGGGAGTTCTCGGAGGCAGCAGACTGGAGGATGTGAGCTTTGAAGTCTGTCTGGAATTCCACCCCAACTCTTTCCTCTTCCTAATGTCCAGCCATGCAAAGCAGTTTCACCTTCTGAGCATCGGTGATCTGTTCTGTAGCTGAGAATTTATGTAAGTTTATTACAAACCTAGTGCCTATACTAACCTTACGAAGACCTCAGGAAAGTCCAGTTGATATAGTACCGTTATTGAAATATGAGCCACCCAATAACACCTGGTCACTGTGACAATGACCTGCTGCTCATCTAGATGATGACGATTGGGCACTGATCTTGGTTCCTGAACTGTTCTGTGTGCTGGGAACAAAGTAAGACAGGCATCAGTCAGACTTCTCATAGACTGATATTCGAGTAAGAGACTAATAACAGGTAATAAGGAATACACATAAGAAAAGTTATAGGTCATGGGGCTGATGAGATGATTGACAGGTGAAGGAAGGTACTCGCCCTTAATCTCACATGGTAGAAGGGAAGAGCTGGTTCCTAGAAATAGTTTTCTGACCTCAACACTCACTATGCCACATACATACATACATACATACATACATACATACATGTGAATAAATGCATAAAATGTGCATACATAGTAAGTGCTGCTCGTGGATTAAGTGCTAAGAGGAACATGCAGTTGGGAAGGAAGAGGAAGACTTAGAAGGGGTGTGGCTGGTGGTGTAGCTTAGTGGTAAGACACTTGAGTAGCAAGTGCAAGCCCTTGGATACCATTCTAGCGTAAATGTTAGCTAGAAATGCCTTCTAGCTTGGACATAATGAAAAGTTAGCGTCACTGGCACAAAACTTCTGACTGCCGGGCGTTGGTGGCGCAGCTTTAATCCCAGCATTGGAGCAAGGCAGGCGATTCTGATTCGAGCACTGTCTACAGAGTGAGTTCCAGACAGCCAGGGCTACACAAGAAACCTGTCTCAAAACCAAAAAAAAAAAAAAACTTCCTGACTAAGCTAACATCAGATAGATCCCTGAAGTGAGACTGCCAAAGTCTACCACAAGGAGGGAACTGACCCCCCAAATCCCTCTAACACGTCTCCCACTCCACATGCACATACAAATAAAATGCCATTTAAAAATGATTAAAATCAATTCAACTTACTTCTATAGGTGTAGATAAACGTAAGATCTTGAGGGAGGAAAATAAAGCACATTGATATTGTGGACTCTCATGTATGCATCTCCACCTCCTTTGCTGGCTTAGGGATCTCCTAGTTAGCGTTGCCTGGTGTTACCTGAAGCTCTTTAGCCTGTTGACAGTCACATTCCTGGAGTAAGTAAATTCTATGCAGGTGAAACTGGATAAAGAAGGCCGGTGACCTTGTCGGCTGCTGATGTATCTATCAGTCCAAAGGTTAAAACAATAAGCATTTTCCCCAGTGAATCTTGACGGACCCTGTCAGCATTGCATGGGGTTAGGGGAATATTCTCTTTGATGACTAGTTCAAAAAGATTGTAATATTCTTTTTTGAAGTCACAACAATGATTTTAGATACTGTCAATAATCACACGCGCTTCGGGGGTTGGGGAGATGGCTCAGAGGTTCCAACTATGGGTAGGTTGTTCTTCCAGAGGATTAGAGTTTAGTTCCCAGTACCCATCACATGGCTCATGAGCACCTATGACTCCACCCTCAGGGGAAATCATATACCTCTAACCTCCTCCAGTACAAGCACTCCTGCCCACAAATCCATACTCAGACAGACAGACACACAGACACACAGACACACACACACACACACACACACACACACAAGCTCACTTGACTGCTATCAGTTTGTCTCCTCGACAGTTCAATTTATCATTTGTTATGATAAACAGAGACAATATTGATACAATCAGTTACAGCTTTGTTCTAGTCAGTAGCTTCAACTTGCTTGGCAACCAGGTTAATTACCAAACCATCAACAAACATTGTGTCAACTGACGTTGTGCTAGCAAATGAACAGGCAGGGGAGGGGCCGTTAGCGGTGAGGGATCAGGGGAGGGGCCGTCAGCGGTGAGGGAGGAGGGCTATGGGCAGCCTAAGGCATTATCAGACAAAACAGTAACCTTTATTTTCCCTAAATGGCTGAAATGTGTTATTTATGGGCTCTACACTAGTGAAACTAGCTTCATTGAAAACCCAGGGTAAACCTTTTGGGTGAGACACATGTTTTGGGATACAGTCCTGGGTAGATCCAGACACCAAGCAGGCTTCCCAGAGTCCTCCTCCCTTTCCTGGAAATTGCCTGACTCCTGGGAGAGTTGCTTACGTGGATCAGTTGAAGTGTCCTTTAGATAAGAAAAAAATCCAGCCTTGTTTTAAACCAGGCTATCTCTCTGGCACCCGCATTTTTAGTTACGGACAAAGATGTGAACTATACTAAAAAATACGCTAGAATGTAAACTCCAGGAAAGAGGAGAGGATACAGGTAATTTCCTGGAACTAGGAGAATGCTTGAGAAAGTTAGATGCTCAAAACTATGTGTGGACTGGGTGAATGGATAAGTCTTATCCTCCCCCGTCCTCCCCCCACCCCTGCCAAGTTTCTGACCTCAGGAGTTTAAGTGCTGGAAATGGGGCATGATCAGAAAGACAGAGGAAAAAAAAGGCTTGTCTCAAGATAGGCAGGAGCTGCTCACAGGAGGGGTAGATAGAGATGGACAAGGTCCGTCTGAGTTGATAAGAATGCTCTGTTATAGTGGAGGAACACAAAAGAATAGGGAGCAAGAAACTGAAAACAAAAGCCCAGGGCTTACAAAAAGGTCCATGTTGGAGCAAAGACCTGAAAATACTTCTGGAGATAATTAAAACCCTAAGACACCATGACTCACCCAGAGACTGAGTGTGGATGTTCGAAGCAGGAAGTAGAAGCTGGGGGCGTGTAACCTAGTGACAGGGCATGAGCCTCTGGGTTCACTCCCAGCAATGCAAAACAAAAGCAGGCAAGTCCAAGGAGGTCTTCAACTAATGTTTTACAAAGAAATACCATTTCAAAACACTATCTCAGCCTCTGCTTCTCCAGTTTCATAAATTAATATGTTAATTAACTTTTTAAAAGAAGCATGTGCGGGAATTGGAGATTTGGCTCTGAGGTTAAGGGCACTTGTTATTCTTGAGAAGGACCCCAAGTTTGATTCCCAACACCCATATGATAACTCACAATGGTCTGTAACTCCAGTCTCGGGCAATCTGAAAACTTCTGATATCTCCAGGCATCAGGTATGCACATAATGTACATATATATATTCAGAGTATGCTGGTTTGAATAGGTTTGGTCCCTATACCTCAAGTGTTTGAAAGCTTGGCCCATGGGGAGTGACACAATTAGGAGGTGTGGCCTTATTGGAGGAAGTGTGTCACTGTGGGGGCGGGCTCTGAGGTCTCCTATTCTCAAGCTCTGCCTGCTATGGAATCAGTCTCCTACTTGCTGCCTTCTATCAAGATGTAGAACTCTTGGCTTCTCAGCATGAAGTCTGCCTGGATGCTGCCATGCTTCCCACCATGATGATAATGAACTAAATTTCTGAAACTGTAAGCCAGCCTCAATTAAATGTTTTCCCTTATAAGAGTTACCTTGGACATTGGGGTCCCTTCACAACAATGAAACCCTAACTAAAACACAGGCAAAACCATGATGCACACAAAGTAATAAAATAAATCTAAAATTTAAAAACAAGTTAAGGTAAGCATCTGGGGCCTGGAGACAAAGCTTAATTGTAGAGTGCTTGTCTGTCATGCACGAAGCCTTCCGTTTGATTGCCAGCACCACACAAACCGGCATGGCGGTATGCCCTCTGATCCTAGCACTGGTGGGGGAGGGGCGGCAAGATCAAATGTTCAGTGTCACCCTTGGTGTACAGTGACACGGAGGACATCCTGAGATATGTGAGATCCTGTCTCAAAAAATAAAATAAAACCAACAAGTAGGGGTCTGGAGAGATAGCTTAGAGGTTAAGAGCACTGGCTGCTCTTCTAGAGATCCTGAATTCAATTCCCAGCAACCACATGGTGGCTCACAACCATCTGTAATAGGATCCGATGCCGATGCCCTCTACTGGTGTGTCTGAAGAGTGTAACATATTCATACATATAAAGTAGATAAATAAATCCTTAAAATTAAAAAAATTAAAGTAAACATATTGAGCTAAGGATGGAATTAAAACAGCACTTACCTAGCGCTGTGTAGGTTCCAGCCCCGGTACCACAAAACATTAAACAATAGAAAGATTTTTTTCTAGAGTGTGGTGGTATCCACCTTTAATCCCAGCACCGAGGAGGCAGATACAGGTGGATGTCTGTGAGCTACAGGCCAGCCTGGGCTTTCTATCAAATTTCAGTCCAGTCAGAGCTATCTAGTTAAAAGTTGTCTCAATGAATAAGTTAATTAACTAGTTAAAAAAAAATTTAGTAAACAATAAAAAGTAAGCAGTTTAAACCTAAAAGTGTAGTAAAAAGTGAAGAGTTTCTGGGGAACTCTGTAAATATAGAAAGTGAGGGGGCTTGGAATGTGGCTTAGTCCTCTGGGTCACAGCCTTAGCACAGAAAAATCAAAAAGGACACAAACAACTGGACAACATGAAAGCCCCAACTTTTCTTCCTAATGTTTGCTTTCATCTCAGTCATGATTGTACATGAAGGAAACTCTACAATGAATGTCCTCCTCCTCTTCTTCCTCCTCCTTTTTAACTTACAGAAAAGAAAGGTATATTTTGTTGTCATGGATTTTGGCAATCTCTGTATGTACCGCTGGATGCTCTGGTTGGCATTGGACTTGGTGTGATCCTCCTGACTCCGCTTCCTGAGTGACAGATTACACGTGTGAAGCATCCCCTGGCTCCTTTGTTTATATTTTTTCTCATGTATGAAATGTACTTTTATCACATTCAGTCTCTGCTACCCTCTCTGAACCTTCTTCCTGTCCCATTGGTCTCCCTTGTCTTCCAAAATAGCCACTTAAAAAATTGAGATTTCCTCCCATGAGAAAAAGTGTGTGATATTCATCTTTCTGCCCTTGGAACAGGATAGCCTCCAGTTACCTGAAGAATGACGTAGTCCTGTATCTTCTTCACGCTGAGCGGCACTCCATGGTGTGTAGCCCGGATTGTCTTTATCTGTTCATCTGCCATTGATTCTATAACTTGACTTCCGTCTTCGTATACGCCACTGACCAAATGGGTTCCTTTTGTTCAAATTGTTGGTGAAGAATGTAGTCAGAACTTGGTTCCACAACTTGCGTTTGAGGAGAGCCTGATGGCGTTCGTTACTGTACCTTCATCTCTTATCTACTTGCTCAGGATTTGGTTACAGCGGCAAAGCTGTGCTTTCTCAGGAAGTCCTACATTTTGACCTAATTAGAGATGGAGTCATGATTGAGTCCTGTCTTCAAAGGGCTCACAGTTCAAGCTAGGGGTGGTGAGCCTGTTAGCTTTGCTGATGACCATGTGGGGAATACAGCATTATGTTAAAGTTGGCTAAGGAAATAAATTATTTGAATGTCGTATTATGTTTCTATATTATTTTGTCATTAGGTCTCTAAATGCGAGAGAGGAGCGTTCATTACTTTTGTTGCTCTTCTCTCTTTGGTGCTGGGGACGAAAGCCAGGGCCTTTTGGATGCAGGACAAGAGCTCTGCTACTTAGCTACAGTCTCAACCTGAGGGACTGTCTTCATGGGCAAATACAGAGGTAGAGGAGTTGGGGTGGGTATTGGTGAGAAGTCTGGACAGCTTTGGCCGAGATGGAACTTGGACTTGGCCTGAAGCAATGGTTCATAATTGTATTTGAACTTTACTGAGTATGTGCTATGCTCCAGACACTGTTTTAGCCCTGGGCTAGCATGGGCTCATTTAATTCCTTGTGGTAAATATTTATCATTTAGATGGGGAAACTGAGGTACAGGGAGGTTGAACTGACTCTGCTGGTTTTTTTTTTTTTTAAAGATGTATTTATTTAATGTATGTGAGTACACTGTAGCTGTCTTCAGACACACCAGAAGACGGCATCAAACCCTGTTACAGGTGGTTGTGAGCCACCATGTAGTTGCTGGGAATTGAACTCAGAACCTCTGGAAGAGCAGGCGGTGCTCCTAACCGCTGAGCCATCTTTCCAGTCCCCAACTCTGGCTGTTATTAGTATGGTCTATTGTGGCTTTTGGAGAAGGCTCCGCAGTCCAGCTGAGAAAAGAGATCCAGGTAGGAAGAAAACCTGAGCATCTGACACAGGCCTTGGGTAGTCTGCTCAGTATACAAGGACCGCGCTGACTATCCAGGCTGGCAGAGAAGTTTAATAGGCAGAAACGGCCATCAGTGCAAGAGGACTAAATACAGTGTGTGAAATCTCCACTTTTGAGTGTCATGCAGCCGATAACATACGATGGGCTATTTTGAATAGCAGTGTCTTCATACTGTATGACTTACGAAAAACAATGATTCCCACTTTTGATATTTCTCAGGAGGCCAGAACCTGCGGTTGGCGGTTCACATGGTGGATCTCGCCGCTCTACCTTGCATGTGCACAGTGTAGAACGGTCAGAAAGTTAGAGAACAGAACACTAAGCTCTCTCAGAGTTATCTGTGTGACTCGGGATCATAGCCACTCACTGTAAGGCCTCTCCACGAAGCTTGACGAGGCGAGTAAAATGGAATGTAATTTTTGTTAGATTTTTTTTTAATGCACATAAAATTCATGACTCTGAGTTCCAGTGACTTCTTCAGAGTGATATGAATGAGCAGGGTGGGGACCTTTATACCTTTGTGCATGATTCTCCCTCTCTCTAACTATATAATAAATATGTAAGTGTTTCCTAGCAAATTAGCTAAAACATTGATTTCAGCATATACTATTCTTGTTGTTCAAAAAGGAAGTAGGAGCCGGGCGGTGGTGGCACACGCCTTTAATCCCAGCACTTGGGAGGCAGAGGCAGGCAGATTTCTGAGTTCGAGGCCAGCCTGGTCTACAGAGTGAGTTCCAGGATAGCCGGGCTATACAGAGAAACCCTGTCTCGAAAAACCAAAAGAAAGAAAGAAAGAAAGAAAGAAGAAGAAAGAAAGAAAGAAAGAAAGAAAGAAAGAAAGAAAGAAACAAAAAGGAAGTAGGTAAGCCCAAAATCTACAACTTTATTTTATAATTTTGAAGGCAACACAAATTGCGATTTGGTCCGTTCTATAGATCTTAAGATCTCTTGGAGGTCTTTTGATATAGAAGCGGTTCTTCAGAATAACTATGGAAAAGGGAAAACCCGACTTCTAATTTCAGCACTCCGGAGGCAGAGACAGACAGATCTCTGTGAGCTTAAGGCCGGCCTGGTTTACAGTATGAATTCTGGGACAGCTATGGTTGCACAGAGAAATCCTATCTTGAAAACAAACAAACAAAAACAGATGTACTTATTTTAGTCTGTGTGTGTGTGTGTGTGTGTGTGTGTGTGTGTGAGGAGTGTGAGAGAGAGAGAGAGAGAGAGAGGCAGAGAGGCAGAAAGAGAGAGAGAGAGAGAGAGAGAGAGAGAGAGAGAGAGAGGAAGAGGAAGAGGAAGAGGAAGAGGAAGAAGAGATAGACAGAGAGGGAGAAAGAGGGAGAGTATATATGCACACATGAGCACAGAGGCAAGAAGAGAACATCAGGCATCCTCTATCTCTTTCCATTTTTTTCCTTTGATGTAGTGTCTCTCCCTAAACCCTGCTTACTGTTTGTTGCTTGCGCCAAAATCCAGAGATTCTCAGAGATTGTCTCTGACTGCTTTGGAACTGGGGTCACAGGCATCGTGGGAAGAGCCAGCAGTGCTGGGATCCAGACTCAGTCCTGCTGATTTTGGAGCAAGAGTTCTTAACCACTGAGCCATCCAGAACTTAAAATATACTGTTGTTTTGAGACAGGGTTTCTCTGTGTAGTCTTGGCTGTCACATTTTGTAGACCAGGCTGGCCTTGAACTCAGAAATCCGCTTGCCCTTGTCTCAGAGTTTTGGAATTAAATGTGCGTGCCCTCACTACCTGACTTTTAAAATGATTTAAAAATATATTATGTATAAAGCAGTTTAAAGTCTAAAACTGAGTAGGAGGTACCATTTGCCCATATGCCTCCTATACCTGCACATACCTAGTCTCCTGCTCCATCCACATATTTACACCATTCTTACCTGTCTCATTTCATTTCATCCTGGTGAAACAGATGCAGACCAAGGCAGCCTTATAAGGACAAATTTAACTAGGCCGCTTATAGGTTCGAGGTTCAGTCCATTATCTCATGGCGGAAGCATGGCGTGTCCGTGCTGAAGACTGGAGATAACATCTTTATCCAAGGCAAACAGGAGAAGCCCACTGTCTTCTCAGGCAGCTAGAAGAGAGTCTCAAAGACCCACCCACAAAGACACATTTCCTCCAACAAGGCCACCTACTCCAACAAGGCCACACTACTCCAACAAGGCCACATCTACTTAACAAGGCCACACCTACCAACCAAGCACAACCCAGTCTAACAAGGCTATACCTACCCAACAAGGACCACAGTTCCTAATAGTACTAACAATGGGCCAAGAGTAATCAACACCATATCACCCAAAGCACCTATTACAGTGTTACACAATAGTCCTCATTTACTCAGAAGGCTTCGTGCTACTCACTAACCTCTGTGTATCCACAGATCCTCCACCATCTAGGCTTTGCCTCTTTCAGAATGTCATACAATTAGAGTATGTACTTTTTGAGATTGCCTTCTTGCCCCTCTGATTTTCATTTCGTTTTAAATATGAATAATATCCACTGTTATACCACTTTGCTTATCCAGTGGGCATAATTTGAACCAAAAAGTGTGGAAGTAGTTTAAAAAAAACAATCAAGCTGGGCTGAGGTTGTATATCTCAGTTTGGATACAAAAGAGCTGGGTATTGGATACCATGGATCCCAGCACTCAGGAAGTGAAAACCGGAGAGTTACAGGTTCATTCTTGTGTTACATAGCAGATTAAAGGCCAGCCTGGGCTACATGAACAACCTATTGAAACAACCACAAAAACCACCTCAATTTCCAAAGGAATAAGCAGAAGCTCCAAGAGGATTTGGAGCGAGAAGGGGGTGTCCAGGGGCTCTGGGTTAGTGATCTCCAGAACTGTGTTCATCCATTCAGCTAAATGTCTGTGAGCGCCGTGTGAGCGCTGTGTGTGGGCAGAGTTACAGGTACTAGAGAATATGGAGCAGAGAGACCGGCTCTTTACTTCTTAAAGATTACACTTTGGCCAGGTGCAAGGGGTATGGCTGTAGCTGTTCTGCCATGTTCTGCATCTGTTCAGACATGGCTCAGAACAAAGGAATTGACCCAGGCTGGACACAAGGTCACTATGGCTCTCTCTCATCTCTCTGAGCAGATTGAAGAAGGTGGGAAAGCAGACTCGGTGAGCTCTGGACTGCAAGCTGGGGACGAAGTCATACACATCAATGAAGTGGCACTGAGCAGTTCCAGGAGAGAGGCTGTCTCCCTGGTGAAAGGGTCCTACAAGACCCTCCGGCTGGTGGTACGCAGGTGAGTGGGCTGCACACCAGCCCGGTCCCTTCTAAACACCACAGTGTCACCTTCCTGTCCTGCCCGATATGGTGTGTAACTTATCTTTAATGCTGTCTTAGTGGGGGAGGTGCTGTCTTTATGGGTGTTTTTCTTTTTCTTTCTTCTTGCCCATGCTTTGGTATGGGACAGGAAGTGGACACTGTTTGTCTCTCTTTTGAAACCCTGTTTTTCAGAGTTGGTATTGACTTGTTACACAGGAGCTTTGCTGTACTTCCTAAATTCTAGGTTTGATAAATACCAACGGATCCCTGGTGTGGCTGGAGCTCTAAGCAGCCCTGTGTTCTGGACCTAAAGTGATAGACTTGGAGCTAATTTACTCAATATTTTGTTAGCCATGCCTACAACCCAGGGCTAAAAGACTGGTGGATTCCTCTTGTTTGATCATCTTAGGAGTGATGGGTCCTTTGGGGGGAAAGACTTGCTTGCAATATTTTAAGTTATTTTATTTTATTTCTAGGTATGTGTGTATGTGTGCTTGTATGAGTTTATGCTTACCATGTGCATGCAGGAGCCCTAGGAGGCCAGAAAGAGGGCATCTTAACCAACTAGAGTTGCAGCAGGTTGTGAGCTAACGTGTGACTACTGGGAACTAAACCCAGATCTTCTGCAAGAGCAGCAAGAGTTCTTAACCACTGAGCTGTCTCTTCAGCCCACTGCTTGCAGTTTTAATGTGTCACAGTAACAAGGTCTTCATGTCTGCAAACCAACTCTTGGTGAACAGAATTATATATAGCAATTATATATAGAAAATAGACTCAGTTTATTCATCCCTGTTATAAACCAAGCATATTTGAAGTCTTTTCCATATGTTTATTCATTTAACCTACACTTGAACCCCAAGAGAAGAGGCCAGAGAGATGGCTCAGTGGGTAGACATGTGTACTGCCAAGCCTGATGACCTGAGCTCAATTTCCAGGACCCAAATGATAAAAGGAAAGAACCAACCAGATCCTGAAAGTTGCCATCTGACCTCTATACTTCTGCCATAGTACACACACACACACACACATGTGCGCAAGTGCACGTGAGTTATATGTGTGTGTGCACAGATACACATAAATAAATAAACAAACAAACAAACAAATAAATAAATAAGTGCAACTTTAAATTGATTTAAAAAGAAGTCCTCTTGAGGTAGCCTCACTATCTCCACATTGCAGGCAAGTGGTAAAATACGTTCTTAAGACTGGCAAGCTATAAGGCAGAGTAGACTGAACTGCCTGGTCCTTTGTCATTGTGACACAGGGAACTCCTGAGCCATGAGCCTGCAAGTTTTGTATACTTGGCTATTCCTTTACTAATAGGATTTCCTCTGCCTCCCTTGGAATCCAGCATTACAGTATTTGAGAATGTTCTCCTCCATTACAACTTTAGGGGACACCGATCAGGCCCCATTTTCAAGCTGTAGAAGGTAAGGTGGCGTTCTGTCACCCCATGTGATGTCTTACGAGATTCCCTCCTCTGGCAGCAACTCATTTCCCTATAGCAGACATTTCCCTGGTGAATCATGGTTGGAGTCCTCCCAATCACAAGACATAAATCCAGAACAACTGCCCACCCCTGTCTCTTGGTGATGACTTTGCCCAGTGTGCTGGTGTGTCTGCTGGATCCTCAGGACTACTGATCACTTGTACAGCAGTGGTACAGAGTGGCTGTAAGTAAAGTTTCCAGGCAGATTAGAGCAAGGTTCAAATACTGAGGTCATTGCCTTCTGTGTATAATTATTTAACATAAGTGGAGATTCAATTTCTTCTTCATTGTTGTTGTTGTTGTTTTCAGATAGAGTCCTACATAGCTGACCTAAGATGCAATACATAGCCAAGGTTGGTCTTGAATTGATCTTTATGTCTTTGCCCCCAAGTGCTTGGGTTATAGGCAAATACCAACCCATCTTTAGTTGTTGTTGTTTTAAGATTTCTTAATTTTTATGTGTGAGTTTTGTCTGCATGCATGTATATGTACCATGTACACGCATGCAGTACCCAAGAAGGCCAGAAGAGGGTGTTGGATTCTCTGGACCAGGAGTTGGTTGTGAGCCATCAGACCTCTCTCTGCAAGAGCATCAAGTGCTCTTAATCACTAAGCATCTCTCCAGCCCAAATATTTTTCAGACAGTATAGTTTCTTCATCTTTACATGAGGATTAACCAAATGAGAGGTGGATAAAGAAAATGTGGTGTATGCATACAAACTCACATATGTAAATCATATAACTTACAACATACATGCATATACCAAAATATTATAGAGCACCAAAAGGAAGGATATTATACCATTTGCAACATAGACAAAACTGAAGAACATAACATTTTCCACATAGCAGAAAGAATTCAAAAGACATACTCTGATCTACTGATTGGAACCTGGCGAGTAGAATTCCTAGAGCCAGAAACTGGAATAGCAGTTGCCTGGGAGGAAGCCCAAGGGAAATGCAAAGATATTGGTTAAAGAGCACAAACTTCAGTTAGAAGGTAAAAGAGGCCAGTTATGGTAAGACCTGAGTCCTACGGTTGGGAGGAGGAAGTTCAGTAAATTTGAGGCCAGCCTGACTGTAGAGTGAGTTTAAGGCTGACTGGGGTCAACTAGACTCTGTCTCCAAAAAGCAACCAAGCAACCAAGACAAGTAAGTTTTAGCCTGTACTGTATAATGTCCTTTTGAGGAAGGAACTGTTACTTGTGTCTTATTGAATAAATGAGGTGAGTGAAGTTTAGAGGGTCACAGAATCAATCCGTAGCCTGGTGATTGTTATTACTGATACTGTGTTATGTATTTACAATTTAAGGAGATAAGTCTTCACCACAAGCAAGCCTGGATGCATCTAGCACACACACACACACATGGTGCAAGGGTAATAGTGTTCAGTAGTGTGTGCGCTGATTAATTTGATTAATTTTGATTGATCATTACATGATACGTACATATATCAGATCATTACACCACCCATCTTGAATATCTACAGTTTCTTAGTAGAGAGTGCTGAGAATTGAATCTAATCTTCACTCATGTTAAGAGTGTTCTCTACTCCAGAGTTACATCCCCAGTACTACTGCTATACAACTTTTATTAGTTGTAAGTCACTAATGTGGGGGGCGGGGCAGTATATTTTACAAGGTGATTGAAAAGAGTAAACTGTATAGTTTACATGGTAACAAGACAGGTTTCTACTATTTGTATTATTATTGTCTAACTCTATACATAAGTATGTTCTATTAGGTCAATATTTAAGTGCCTACGAGATGGCTCAATGGGCAAAGGCACTTGTAACCAAGGTTTACAACCTGACTTTAAACTCAGGTTTAAACCTACCAGTCTATGTGACGAAGTAGACAATAGATTTCTGCCTACGGGAGCTGATGTGTGTGGTGGCATCTATTCTGAAGGCCAGATGCTGTACCCGCCCATTGGACATCAAGGCCTTTCCCCTCTGGGCCCCAGGGGATCACACTGTCCCCCTTTCCAGTTTCAATCCTTGCCACCAAATCCCCTTTCTGACTGACACATTCTTTCTTTAGATATGTTAATGAAATCGATAAGGTTACGGGAAGTCTTGCTCTAGCTGCAACTGGTGTGGGAAACATTGTGTCTCTGGAGTATCTGTCGCTTGTCCATTTTGTATCCATGTTTAGGGTAAACTCTCAGTGTCAGAGGCAAAAATGCCTGCCTCATCCCTGTCACAGGCAAACTGCAGGAGACATGAAAGGGCATTTTCCTCCCGTACCTCCAGTCCACTGCAAGGCCCTGTGCTGGACTCCACTGATTTCAGATCCTGAAGTCCAGCCTTCATATCCTGGCCTCAGCCTGAGATTTTGTTCCTTTCCATTTTGACAAAATGATTTGTGATAATTCACTTAGTAGTTTGCTTTCCTTCATAAGCAATACCAATGCTGCTGCTGCTGCTACTACCACTACTACTACTAGTTACATGATTTTCTAGAAATGTAACTGATAGTGGCTGTCTATGAAGGACAAATAACTTGTATAGTCAAAGTTTACGTACCTGCTGGCACCTCTACCTGCCTCCTTTAAAGTTATTCTGGGTGAGTGAGTGTAACACCTGCAAAAATAGTATGTGGATGTCCACATAAAAATGCCAAGAGTAACGGTGTTTGTGTGAGTTTCAGGGTGACTGAGAACAGGCTGAAGTAGAAACATCTTCTTAAAAGGCTGCAATGACAAGAAACATGCAAAGTCCCCAGTGAGCTGAGGGTCAGAGACCTTGGGATTTCTGTTGACCCATGAAGAGGGCGGAGCTTAGCCTTTCTTGGGAGCAAAAGGGCAGTGTGGAGCCTTCAGGGGCAGAGCGCTGTGCTGCTCATGGGCCAGAGTCTAAGCTGGTGGTGGATAATGGGAGTGATATGATAAACTAAAAAAGGCCTTGCGAAAGGAAAGTAAACATCTCCCAGCTGGGGAAACCTTCTGGAATGTGAAGATCCAAAGCTCATACAAAGAGTGTTAATTTGGGTAAGACACACAGTAAGAGTCAACACTCTAAATCCTGTCTGAAATCAACACACACTTTACTTGGCAGACATGTGTAAAATACTTATCTGAGGGCCAGGTGACCTTCAGAAGGAAACTGATAGATACGAGGAAAAGATCTTCAGATTTAATTGAACTGTATATGATGCAAGATGCTTTTTTAAAAATGGTCTAAAGAAGTGACTCAGTGGTTAAGAGCACTGGCTGCTCTTCTAGAGGATCTGGGTTGATGTAAGTTCCAGCACCCATATTACGATCATGGCTGTCTGTAACTCCAGTCCTAGGGAGTCCAACACCTTCTTCTGATCTCCTCAGGCACCAAGCATACACATGATGATGCACAGAAATACAAGCAACAAAACATCCATATGCATAAAATAAATAAGGTTTGCCAGGTGTCGTGGTGCATACCTTTAAGCCTAACACTCTGGAAGCTGGTGGATCTCTGTGAGTTCGCAGCCAGCCTGGTCTAGGTAGCAAGGTCCAGGACAGCCAGGACCACATAGAGAGACACGTTGATGTAGTCAAAAATAGAATATTTTGATGTTCGAGCTGTGAGGTAACAACAGGTAATAGATTATTTTTAAATATCACAATCCCCAAGAGATTTATTTTATTGTTCACTTTATATGTATTATATTTATGTGTATGTGGGGGCGGGGGGCGGGGGTTCATGTTTATTATGGGAGAGGCCAGAAGAGGGCATCAGACCATCGGACTGAGTTGCAGGTGGTTGTGAGCCACCCAGTGTGGGTGCTGGGACCGCTGACCTGTAAGGCTGAATTGTATCTGAAGCCTGTGACTGTGACCCTTCAGTCAGTGCTGTCCAGTGTGAGTTCAGTCCCCTTCCAGAACTGGACAGTCAGAGACAGGAGGATCACTGGGGGTTGCTGGACAATCAACCAGCAACAGATCGGGCGAGGAACCCTGACTCAAAAAATGAGGAAGGATGGGTTAGCAAGACCCATGTCCAGTGGGTGAAGACGCTGCACCGCCAGGAGATCTGAGTTCGATCCTTGGAACCCACACAACAGTAGACCCTCCACACATGCTGTAGCAGCTCCTACTGTCAACCTTTGGCCTCCGCCTGCACCTGCACACATATGCAAGCACTGCCTGCATATGTACATATACACATACATGCATACCAAACATTCATTTTTAAAAAAGATACTATTTTTTTTTTTTTTTTTACATATATTTTGGTTTTTTGGAAAGGTTTGTGTAAGCCCCTGTCGACTCACTTGTACAGTGTGATCAACGCTGCTTCTAATTGGTTAAGGTGTGGAAAGTAATTTGACAAATAACTGCAAGATAACAGTTATTAGATTTTATTGTGTGTGTAGAAACTAGTTTTTATTCTTATTTTTTATTTATTTATTATTATTTATATTTTAGTAACTGTTTTGTCTGAGTTTTTTGTTGTTGTTGTTTGTTTGTTTACATTTGTGAAGGCAAGGTCTCACTCTGTAGCCCTGACTATCCTGAAACTTGCTATAGACCAAACTGGCCTTGAACTGACAGAAATCCACTTGCCTTTGCTTCCCAAATGCTGGTCTTAAAGATATGCTACCACACCAAGCACAGTTTTATGCTTTTAACAAAGCTTACATTGGATATGTGAGAGTTAGGATGCACAAGCAATGGCCAAGCTGAGGCTGCCTGGATTGGAGGGCTGAGGGCATTAGGTACTAGCCGTGGAATTTTGGGCAAATCGTTTAATCTCTGTGCAACTTAACAGAGAAATGCATGACTACGGTATTTAGTATGGTAATTGTAGCACAGATCATCTGAGAATAAAGTGTGTATTTGTTAAGTAAATTACATTCTTGAGAAGGTCCACCTTAGTGCTAGGCCACAGTGTGCAAACAAGGATCCTGGCAGAGGTAGGAAGCAGGCAGAGGTCCTTCTCCACAGAGGAAGGAGCATACCTCATTCGGGGCAGACAGCGGCCATTCACACAGACAGCATGCCTTTTCGAAGTGAAATATTACTATTAGGTTTTGTTTTTTATTTTGTTTTTGAGACAAGATCTCATGTAGCCCAGGCTAGCCTGGCACTCGGTATATAGCCAAGGAAGACTTGACCATCTGATTATTTCCCTACCCTCCTGGGGCTAGAGTTACAGCTGTGCAACCTTGCCTGCTTACACATGTCAGCCCTTGTGCACACCAGGTAAGCACTCTCCATCTGCAACGCATCCATAGCCCATTTTCTTAGTTTTTTGAGGTGGGAGTCTCATTTTGTAGCTCAGGTAAGCCTTGAACTCATGGGAATCCTACCTCAGCTTCCCCAATCTTGGGGTTGTATGCATGGGCTCCAAGCCTGTTTGGAATCTTTTCCCTCCCCACCGTATTTCTTCAAGCTTTGTAGAGGCTTTTACCCTGAGCTGGTAATGCATTAGAAAGGTTTCCTCCACTTGGGAGGCAGAGGCAGGCGAATTTCTGAGTTCGAGGCCAGCCTGGTCTACAGAGTGAGTTCCAGGACAGCCTGGGCTACACAGAGAAACCCTGTCTCAAAAAAACAAACACAAAAAAAAAAAAAAAAAAAAAAAAAGAAAAAGAAAGGTTTCCTCATGTTTCACTGGGAAGAGAGACTGGAGGGTTAAAGCACTGCACGCCTGTGCCCATGCATAAGCTCCGGCTGTGTGATTTGCTTGGTGTAGAAAGGCACAAGTGTCCCTCTCAGTCCTGTAAATGAAGAGGACATTTCCTTCTAACCTTGATTTTCCCGACGGAGCTTGGGACACTCAACTGACTTAAATTCCTACATCAACTCCTGAAATAAAACCGAGTAGCTCCAGCAGCTGCTCCCTCCTTCTTCACTGCAGCCCTGGGCCCCACACGCTCCCGGAGGGACCATCCCACATTTCTGAGGGCTAGGGAATTGCTTCTTCATATAAAGAGTGTGATGACGTTA
Organism: Mastomys natalensis; assembly: GCA_021653895.1. NCBI lineage: Eukaryota > Metazoa > Chordata > Mammalia > Rodentia > Muridae > Mastomys > Mastomys natalensis. Next base: position 2,186,531 of record JAJTUV010000134.1, read on the forward strand.
TTGGATCGGAATGACTGGCTCAAACATTTGTTGCCTCCATGTGTCTGCTGCCTTTGACCTTTTATTTCTAGATTGAGTTCTGAAATTGCAGCTTGCCCAAGATTTGCAAGTCAACGATCTGAAATAAATGTCTTATAATGAGCGCTATGCTGTTGAAGTCTGGCTTAATGGATACAGAATTAACTCTATTAACTATTAATAAAGAAGGGTTGGTCAAACCTGTTTCTTTGCCACTCATGGTTATAGTCTATGGGAGAAATTATTTCTTAGACTGAATACCTCCCCACATCCTTCACAAGGGTGTCTCATGTCCCCCTACCTGCCTAACTCCATTTCCTGAAAATACACTTGACCCTCTCAAAGCAGCTTGCTCTGATTAACAGTGTGTTAGCTTCTCATTACTGTGCAAAATGCCCGAGAAAACTAGCTTTAAACGAGAAGAGTTTTATTTTGGCTCCTGGTTTTAGGGTTTCGGCTAAGCTCATTTGATTCCCACTGCACCCCACCATCATGGAGGAGGAGGGATGGTGGGGCCCCTCTCATGGCCATGAGAAGAGAGAGGGAGAGAGAAAGAAAACTCAGAAAGAAACAGTGAACAAAACATAGCCCAGAGAGTTCCTTCTCAGCCATCTGCTGGTTTCCTCCAACTTGGTCCCACCTCCTAACCTGTCCATCACCTCCCAGGTCCCACCTCCTGACCTGTCCATCACCTCCCAGGTCCCACCTCCTGACTGTCCATCACCTCCAGGTCCCACCTCCTAACCTGTCCATCACCTCCCAGTACCTGACATGGGTGAATCCATCTATGAGACCAACTACAGTCACTTCCCAAACACCACTCCTGAAATTGACCAAGCACTGGAACCCAGCCTTCAGAGAGCTAGGAGGATAGTTCAAATCCAAACCATTAACAAAATCAGTCTTTTAAAGCACTTTGCAGTAAGAGTTCAGCAAAGGAAGAAATTGAAATAAAACTCCTGTCTTGTTGCCTTTCTACAGAGCCCTGGCTGTCCTGGAACTTACTATGTAGACCAGGCTGCCTCCTGCATGTGCCTCCATACCTAGCTAAAACCTCCCTATTTTAAAAGCAAGAAAATTTGAAGTTGAGATTCAGGACCTCTTGTCTCATAAATAGACGTCTGCAGACCAGATGGTATAACAAGGAGGTACCAGGTACCTGAGGGGAAAATGTCAACAGTATGAGGAAGACTTCAGAGATAGATTCCGATCTCAGCACTGCTGGGTTCTGGCTATAAATGCCATGAAGACAACCTAGTCTCTGTACATTTCTCCTTACAATAGAGGGGTAAAGCTATAACATCTTCTGTACTGAGGTGCTATGACATGGGCTATGAATATGAAAATCCTTCATTGTAATAAGCAATCAGTATTCCATGAGGACTTTCTTTTGCAGAGCTCATAAATATATATTAAATATAAATATATTGGGTTTTATTTTGAGACAGGGTTTGTCTGTGTAGCCCTGGCTGTTCTGGAACTCACTCTGAGTTTCTGACTGGCCTGAAACTCAGAGATTCACCTGCCTCTGCCTCTCAAGTACTGGGATCAAAGGCGTGCACCACTACTACCATAGCATAAAAATATTTTAAGACTATACTGTTTAGTGCTAATTCATAAAATACAGACTTGAAAAACTATAAACCTTTGTGCTTAGAGGATCTTACTTGTAAAGGGCCTGTTTTGGGATGGGGGTTTTTGACAGAAAGACAGTCTTCTCTGGAGAACCTGAGTTGGGACAGTTCTGGTCACGTTACGTCATAGCTTGTGGCAGGAAACTGAGCTCCACAAAGGGAAGAAGAACTGACCAATTGCTCTTGTGTTTTCTGGGCTCTTTGATTCCAAGGATCCATTGGAGGGATGAACCAGTTAGATTATTCACACACGGGCAGGGCAATCTGAAGATGTACTCTTTGGACTCATCTATGTAGTATGATGTCTTTGGTGAAAGTAAGGTGTATAGAGAGAAGTGTTGAATAGGTTAGCAAGTAGGAGCTGAGAACAAACAGAAAAAGGGAGAGAATTTGTTTTAAAGGCAGCTACAGAGTTTCTACTTTTTTAAGATTTATTTTTATTTTATGTGTGTGAGTGTTTTGCCTGTGTGTGTGTCTCTGTGTACCACGTGCATGTCTGGTATTCACAGAGGCCAGAAAACAAACAGATTCACTGGAACTGGAGTTACTGATGGGTGTGTGCTACAGCGTGGGTTCTGGGAACCGAACCCGGGTCCTCTGCAAGATCAGTAAGTGCTTTTGACCACTGAGCCATCTATCTCTACAGCACCACAAGTGTATTCTTGAAACTCAAGTACTCTTTAAGGTGCACAACTATGGCTTCTCCACCTCACCTGCATGCAGGTGTTAACTGAGAAATGCTTCTGCTTCATGAAAGTTGTAACGACTACCTCATCTCTCAAGGTATATGGAGGTAAACCCCCACAGATGTATAGGAAGAGGGAAGGCGTGTTGAACTTCAGAGATGGCTAGCAAGCATGAAACCCAGCTTCAACCCACAGCTCCGAACTAGGTTAGGTAGCATGGGAGCACTTAGGAGGCAGGGGGATCAGAGGTTCATGCTCATTCTGGGCTACACATCAAGCTCCAGTGCAACTGAGTGCACGAGGAATCGTAAAGGAAGAGATTGTGTCCACACTAGCCCTGGGAAGACTGCACTGGAGACATGACATCTACGTAGAGGGCAGTTTCAGCCCCCGTGTGATTCTTCTCAGTAGTCACATGTGCCTCTCCGGTGGATGTGTGCCTCCTCTGCTTCATCTGCTCTCCTATCACAAGATCGTGTGCTCTTTAAAATTCTTAATTTGGGCAAGGGGCTGGGACATGAGTGTAAATCCCTCGCTGTAGCACCACTTGCACCCATTTTAGACCTAGCATTAGACTACCCAAGGCAAAGTCAGTAGAACTGAGAACTGGTAACTTAGCCTCTACAAATTTCTTCCCAGTAGAGCATGTGGTTGCCGGGGGGAGGGGGGAGGGGGGGGTTGGAAGGTTGAGGTGGGGGAGCAGTGGCAGCAGCTGTAGTGGCCTTTGGCCCTCGGGCACTTTTCCAAGAGGCCTGGCATCATGGGAATTTGCACTGTGTGCTTTGAGGAGATATTTCAATCCTGCTGGGACCATACGCAGAGCAGGTTTGGCCTCCCTGGAGTGCTGGGCTTCAATATAGACGTCCAGATTTTATTTCCAGTTGCTCCTTTCCGTGGAAAATTCACGTAACACGTTATTGGGTTTCCTGGGAGGTATGCAATAAGATTCCTTGCTGTAATGACTAAAGGGGCATTCCCCACCTCCCTCACCCCCAAGCATATAATGGTAGCTACTATTTTTATCCAGTGGGGTTACATGTGCTCACCGAATGCTAGCCACACACAAAGGAATGCCTTATTTGTTTCCCAGCGAAGGAGGCTTGATGATAAAAGACCTGATTTCATTCCTGGGATAGCATGGCTTTATTTCAGACAAATGTATTCCAAACTGGAGTTGCCTGGTCGCTAAAGAATGACCCTCAAATATCTGTCTGAGCCTTTGAACATGAGGGCTGAGTTCTGAGCTCACACAGAAGTCAGGGCCAAATCCCGTTCCAAGTATGGATGGATACATCCACTAGAACCAGACAATATGATGGGTCCAATAGACAGGAAAGCCAGATACTGGGAATTCTGCGTTCTAGAATTAAAATGATCTGAAACTACTTCTTACACTCGTCTACATGTAAGGGTTACCTGGGGATTTAAAAACAACAAGGAATCTTAATGCCTAACTCCAACCTCCAGGGAGTCTAATTTCAATGATAACCAGTGCCTGATTGGCTGGACATTGAAAAGCAGCATAAATGACAGATGCTCCACGGGCTCTGAGAACCATTGTAAGTTGAAGCAGTGAGGAGCAAGAAAGTAGAACCCAAGAAAGATGGCAGGCGTGGGGCATGGAGGAGGGTAGTGCCTGAAAATCGAGGCAGTACACCAAGAGAGGCTGAGAGGAGGGTAAGCCTTGCTTATGGAGTAATGGAGAGCACAAAGTGGAACAGGATCCTGTAGCCAGAGACTCTGGACTGGCTAGGACCTGAAGAAGCAGCCTAGGAAGCCAGCCAATGCCGTGTGCCTGCTTTTCTGTGAGCTTTATTTTTATGATTGTTAAATGGCGGTATGGTTTGATTTTTAAAACTCAATTCTTTTGGTGGGGGCGAGTAAGGAAGATATGATTCCATGTAGCTCAGGCTGGCTCCAACTCACTCTGTAGCTGAGGATAACCTTGAGCAGATTTCTGAGGTCAAGTGCTAGGATTGCAGGCATGAGCTGTCAAACTTGAACGTTTAGGCAGTGCTAAGGATAGAGCCCAAAGCGTCAGCATACTAAGCAAGCGCTTTACCAACTAAGGGTACCCCCCAACCCCCACCTTTTTAAAGAGGTAGGCTTTCACTGTGTTGCCCAGATTGGACCCAAGGAGCTAGATTCAAGCAATCCCTTTGCCTCCACTTCCTAAGTTACCCATCCACCATGTCCAGCTATGTTTTTTATTTTTTAAATAATATAATATATAATATAATATATATAATATAATATAATATATATAATATAATATAATATGAAGAATGATACGCAGACAGGAACAAGGAAAGCTCTCACTAAGAAGCACTTGCGGGCCTTCCTCCTGAACAGCTCACCACAGTCGTTACGTCACGCCATTGCTCTGAGCCCACCTCGTCCATGTTGGAGCAGGGAGAAGATCAAGTCCATCTGACTGCAGTTGCCATGTTGGTGTGACATGAAATAAGAAAGGTGGCTTGCTGCCACAGGGTCCCCTCTAACAGGGCAAACCATTCAAGACCATTTCAGAGGAACCAAAGAGACAGGACACGGAGCCAGGATTTCCTATGGCATGGGTATTTGCTTCATCAGCTCCTGACTTCATAATGGCTCCTGGGTATGGAGTGTTGGTTACCATCTACCCCTCGCTCATGTTCTTTATAGAAAAAGCAGATCTTTTGAAGGTTCTGGTGGTTTTGATTTAGTCTGGACAATCCTGCCTACCCTTTCTTTCTGTCTTTCACTGCCTACACCTTTCTTCTTGATTATATATATTAATGTCTGATTGATTATTGATTGATTGACTGACTGACTGTGACTGACTGATTGATGGAGTGTGGTGTTAAGGAGCCAGAGCAAGTGGTTAACAACCCTCCCCTGCCTTTTTTTTTTCTCCCCAGAGTATAGCTCAGACTGGTCTAAACACACTATGTAACTGGGCTGACCTTGAACTCTTTTTTAATTTTTATTCTATTTATGCATTTGTATGTGCATTTTGTGTCAATATATATACCAGTGTGTGTTTGTCAGTTCCTGTGGAGGCCAGAGAGGCAGTCAGATCAGAACTGGAGTTACACGGCTGTTGGGAGCTACCTGCTGTGTGGCTGGAAACCAAACTCTGTGGTGTGCTGTGCTCCTATGCAAGAGCAGTAAGTGTTTTTAATCCCTGAGCCTCCTCTCCAGCCCTGACCTTGATCTCCTGATCCTCCTGCCTTCTTCTCCGAAGGACTGGGATTATAGGTGTGTACCACCATACCCAGTCTATCCTGACCATTTTAACTTCTTCATGATGACAAATGTTCTTTTCAGGTCTTAGGGAAGAGTCTTAAAGAATAAGTTTGACTGTTTCTAAGAACCCCTCTTAACCGTCAGTTGGCAGAGAAATCTCCAGATATGACATGGTGTGAACAGTAGGGTCCCTTTCAGTGGCTACAGCTTATTAAAGTGAGCTGCCTTAACTGTGTGCTTGTTACCGTCTGTCCCCTCAGGATCATCTGCCTTGGTCATCTTCAGAGGAGGCTGCTTTAAAGAGCCCAGTCAGTTCTTAATTGAATTATACCATGTTTTTCCTGGTACCAAAACATTGGCTAAACTGTTGTGTCTTTTGTTTGTTTGTTTGTTTTTCAAGACAGGGTTTCTCTGTATAGCCCTGGCTGTCCTGGAACTCACTCTGTAGACCAGGCTGGCCTCGAACTCAGAAATCCGCCTGCCTCTGCCTCCCAAGTGCTGGGATTAAAGCCATGCACCACCATTGCCTGGCCTAAACTGTTGTATCTTATGGAGAGGCCCTCACAGGTCTGCCCCTGGGCTACTGGACTACTTAGCTCCGTGTCAGTGGCACACACCTTTCTTCCACTGTCCCCGAATTCTACTGTCACGCTCAACTCAGGTGTGTTTGCTTAGCGGGTAGGAGTGTATTCGGGGAGACGGCTGTTCACTCAATGTATTTGTTGTTTCCACGGGAAGGTTGCTGGACTGTGTTCTTGGAGGCTGATTCTGAGAAATAGTGCAAAAGGATTATTTGATGTTTCCCCAAAGGTTCTTTTAGGAATCAGCCACCACCGTTTACTGATTGTAAATAGACACCTGAAACAGTCTTCCACAGGACAGTCCCGGTACTCATTTCCACAACCTCTCGACCTCCATCCTCATAACTCGAAGGAGCAAGAGGAAAAGAGAAGCAGCATTTTCCACTGGCAGTTCATGTCACCAGGTGCTCGGATTAATCCAACTTAAACGTGGATTGACTGTTCTGATGTCCTTTGGGTGTTTGCAAGAGCCTTAGCCTTCCTTGCCCAGCCAGTCAAACTGCAGCCTCCTACATATCCCTGCATATCCCAATGGATGTTCCTCACTCTCTTCAGCTGTCCTTTTCTTCCTCCCTTCCCCCTCCCTCTCTCCCTTCCTTCTGCCAGAGAGAGAGTTATATACTCTTCTCCTTAGGATACAAACCTACAGATGACCGAGCTCTTGCCCAGTGTGCCACTCTTCTGAGCTTGGAATGTCTGCCAGCCTGTGATTCATGCTCGCTGAATATTTGTGAATGAACACAAATGCACACCAGCAACAGCATGTACTTCAGCTGTTAGGTGTGCCAGCTCCAAGCTGGAGCCGTCACCTCTCATCCTCACTGTCCTATTGAGGGCCTTTGGCCAAGGTATACTGATAGTGGTGCTGCCGGCCCTTATGTGTTTTATGTGATGGTTGATTCTTATGTGTCACCCAAGTCTCTCTCCTGTTCTCGTTTCCTTACGTGTGGACTTGAGATAGTGGTGCATCACAGTCAGCTGTGGGATGGGGAGATGGCTCAGTCAGCCAAACGCCTGCTTTGCAAGCAAGAGGACCTGAATTCAGATCCAAAACCCACATAAAAGAAGTGGCCAACTGGGAAGGGAGAGCCAGGAGAGTCCTCAAAGCTCTAAGAGAAACTGTCTCAAAAGAATAAAGATAAGCAGTCATCAAGGACAGGCCCTGAGACTTTGATCCGGGACTTCTTTACGTGTGTGCACAAGACACACACACACACACTTTTTTTTTTAAGACAGAGTCACTGTGTAGCCCTGGGTAGCCTGGAACTCACTGTAGATCCACACTGGCCCTGAACTCACAGATATCCACCTGCCTTTGTCTTCCAAGTATTGGGGTTAGAAGTGTGCACTGTCCCATCTGATGCACTATGTTTTGTTTGTTTTTTGAGACAAGGTCTTGCTGGGCAGTGGTGGTGCATGCCTTTAATCCCAGCACTTGACAGGCAGAGGCAGGCGGATTTCTGAGTTCGAGGCCAGCCTGGTCTACAGAGTGAGTTCCAGGACAGCCAGGACTACACAGAGAAACCTTGTCTCGAAAAAAACAACAACAAAAAAACCCCAAACAAACAAACAAAAAAGAAACAAGACAAGGTCTCTTTATTATGCATCTTTGGCTATCCTGGAACTCAATATATAGACCAGGCTGGCCTCTAACTCACAGTATAGCGCCTCTGCCTCCTGATATGTTGGAACTAAAGCATGTGGCACCATGTTCTACCTTTTAAAAGAATTATTTTGTGTTTTATGTGTATGAGTATTTTGCCTGTATGTACGTATGCTGGTTTGAATAGGCTTGGTCCAGGGAGTGGCACTATTTGGAGGTGTGACCTTGTTGGAGTAGGTGTGTCACTGTGGGTGTAGGTTTTAAGACCCTCCTCCTAACCATATGAGAGCTGGTCTGCTTCTAGCAGCCTTCAGATGAAGATGTAGAACTCTCAGCTCCTCCTGCACCATGCCTGCCTGGATGCTGCCATGTTCTAGCATTGATGATAATGGACTGAACCTCTGAACCTGTAAGCCAGCCCCAATTAAATACTGTCCTTATAAGAGTTGCCTTGGTCACGGTGTCTGTTCACAGCAGCAAAACCCTAACTAAGACCGTATGTATGTGCACTACATTGAGTGCCTGGTGTTCTCAAAGGTCAGAAGAGGCTGTCATTTCCCTTGGGACTGGAATTCCAGAGAGTTGTGAGCTGCTATGGGGATACTGAGAAGAACAGCCAGAGCTCTTAACCATGGAACCATCCATCCCTTCTGCCCACACTAAAACTTAAAAAAAATTAAAAGAAAAATCATATGTTAGCTTTATAATACCATAAGGTGCTCAGTAGGCTGCTTGGGGGTAGTGGGGGTGTCGTCAGTCTTACCCAGCTGTGTGCCCTGTGAGCTACAGTTATGACTGACCTGGCGTGATAACAAACTGAGTGCCTAACCCTTTCTGATTAGATTTATGACCTGGTCTATAGACAGAAATAAATGGCTGGTGCTATAAATCTGCTTATTTCATTGCTGTGAAGAGACACTTTGACCAAGGCAACTCTTTATAAAGGAAACATTTCATTGGGGCTGGCTTACAGTTTCAGAGTTTGAGTCCATTATCATTATGGCGAGAAGCATGGCAGCATGCAGGTAGACTTGATGCTGGAGGAGCCAAGATTTCTTATCTTGATCCACAGGGCTTAGCGCTGCGGAAGGAGACAGCTGCCTCGAACTTCAGAAACGCCTGCTACTGCCCTTGAACTAGGACACGACCAAGACCAGTCTCTGCCACAGCTACAGGGACTTACCTTGGCTTGAACAAGACCTTAACCCACTCCAGGCACCTAAGACTCCAACATGTCCAACCTCCTAATAGTGCCACTCCCTATGGGCCAAGCCTTCAAACACATGAATCTATGGGGGCAAACCAATTCAAATCACATCACAGGTCAAGAACCTATGGCTGGAGAACTCCATAACATAGGTTTACCTACTGTTATTATTTTGCTAAATTGACATAGTATCAAACCAACCTCTAAATAGTAGCATAGTATCAAACCACCTCTAAATAGTAACTCTGTATCCATAGATTAGTGCATCTCCCAGACCTCAGTGGAGAAGTCTGTCTGTGTGTGTGTGGAGAGCAGGGGCGGGGGAGGGGGGGGGGGGGAGTGGGCAGTTCAGAAACTCACAACTATTCAAAGTACTGAGTGCTCAGCCATAAATGTGACAGGTGTGTCATGCCTCCTTCCACCAAGAGTTTGGAAGAGGCAGAAAGATTTCAAGAGCCAGAGGTTTGGGAGGACTAAGGTGAAGCAGTGTCTTCTAGACATGACAGGACCCCTGCACATGTGGTCACATGACCTCACAGCAGCTGTGGTTGCCTGCCAAGGTCTATACAAGACCAAACTAGTCAATATCCCATCAAATAATGGGGAGGGGCTCTTGAGGCCCCACCCCAGCTGAGGAACTATTGATGGCTTCTGGGGGAGGGAGTAGTCAGTTTCTTTTAAGGCTCATGGTTGATCAACCATGCTCCAGTAAATGGCCTCACACTCCACACCAGTCTATGAGTAGCACAATTGCACTCCATAAGATTTAAAAACAACAAACAGACATGAACTTGGGGAGGGAGTTGGGAGGTGTTGGGGGGAGGGTCTGATCCAGGAGGAATTAGGGAAGGAGTAAGGTGAATGTAATCAAAATACATTGTATGTATGTATAATATCCCCAAAGAGTTAACAGAAAAATATTGTATTAACAACAAAAAAAAATCTCTCCAGAATGTCCTGCTCCCAATCCATCAGTTCTAATTGAGCATTGTAATTATGGTGCTGGCAGTAAGTCAGGTTCTTTGGCAGGAAAGCGGGCTTATCACACATCATCATCATCTATCACATCATCACCATCACACCACCACCACCCACCACTCATCATCTCAATATATGAAGTTCGATGGAGGGTACATGTGCCAAGGCAATGTGTGGAACTCAAAGGACCATGTTAGTAGAGTTAGTTCTCTTCTTCCATCTTTACACTCACTCTGGGGATCTCAGGCAGGTCTACCAGGCTTGGTGATGGGTGCCTCACCTACTGAGCCTCGCTGCTAGCCCAGGAAGCCTACTTTTAACAGAGTTGCCTAAGGGTTTAAAGCCTGCAGGGTAGTGGGCTCTGCCCTCCTCTCCCTGGCTTACACAAGACACAAAGGACGGGATCAGTGTCTGCAATGGGCAACCCCACAGTCATTTTCAGCTTTCCAGTGTGATGATGCTTCTTGCCCCTGCTGTGCAAGGAAAGTTCAAAATTCAAAAACTGAACTTCGAACTTCAGTCAGACAGCGGGGAGCTTTCTTATTCCTGAAGCTACCCATAAGCATTTGAGAACACAACCCAAATGCTGGTCGCTTTATTTTTCCTTTAAACACCAAGTGTTTGTAGCTTGCCCTCTTTCCAAGGGCATGTCAACCGCAGAAGTTTCTAAAATTAGACCTTTTCTGGTGCAGGTCACCGAGCAGGAATGGGCTCCGGTTCAGTCTGTTTACACAGATTTGCTTCTGACACCTTCACAAGGACAGTGCCTGCTTGATGAGGCAGGAGGACCCACAGGAGGCTGTGGGAATTCTCGGTCAGATTCACTGCGGATGGAGGGCTGTGATCCCTGGGCAACAGCCTGACCCTAGCAGTGCTGTTTGGATTCGGGCCCTTTCGACCTTTGGCTTATCCATCTTTCCCATCACTGTCTCCAGGTCAGGGCGGAGGTCAAAGCCTCCTATCAGTCCAAGAGATGCTATCGAGAAAAAAAAATGAGCTCATGTTCAGGAACTTAAGGGCCACATGGTTTTACTTTTGTGTAACCTATCTGGTGCGTCTCCTCTTACACGCTTGTGGGCTTACGAGGCATCTGCTAGCTACAACTTTACCTGTCAATGTAAAATGCTCAGAAAAAAGAAAATCTAACTTATCTTTGCTATGATATTTTCAGAAGAGCCTGGAAAGAAAAAAATTGGTCTTTTCTTTTTTGAAAAAAAGAAATTATTTGTACTTATGCGTGTATGTATGTGAGCCCACAGAGGCTGGAAAAGAACCTCAGATCCAGCTTGGAGTTACAGGCGTTTTCGAGCTCTCCCTGACACACTCTAGAAACCTGTTTTAAACAAAGTCCTCTGGAAGAGCGGGTGAGTGCTCTTAAATCACCGAGCCATCTCGCCCAGGGAGGTTTGGTTGGTTTTTGGTTTTGTTCTTTGTATCTAATAATTTGTGTCTAGGCTTTCCCAGTCTCCAAATACGCAGACTACATAAATCACATTAGAATTTGAGATTAACATTCTAAACTTAAACTGGGATAGAAGAATGGGGGCACTTGACATTAAATAGACATAAAATGACTGGACTGGACAACTACACACGTACACTCATAAGATTTGAAATACCTTCTGAAGAAACAGATTATTTTGGACTAAACTTATGATATTGGTTACAGGAATCAATTTTGATTCATGTATTAGCCAGTCATTCTGTTTGTTTGTTTGTTTTTGTTTTTGTTTTTTTTTTTCGAGACAGGGTTTCTCTGTGTAGCCCTGGGTGTCCTGGAACTCAGTCTATAGACCAGGCTGGCCTCAAACTCACAGAGATCCACCTCTGCCTTCCAAGTGCTGGGATTAAAGGCGTGCGCCACCACTGCCCGACTAGCCAGTCATTCTGAATACATGATTCTAATAAGTACTCAAAACTAAGAGTTTTGAACTGGGTGCAGCAGAGCATGTCTTTAATCCCAGCCCTCTAGAGAGGCAGAGAGGCAAATGGATCTCTGTGAGTTCAAAGCCAGCCTGGTTTACAGAATGAGTTCCAGACTAGTCAGGTCTACATAATGAGGCCTTATCTCTGTGTGTGTGTGTGTGTGTGTGTGTGTGTGTGTGTGTGTGTGTGTGTGTGTGTATGTGTGTGTGTGTGGAGAGAGAGAGAGAGAGAGAGAGAGAGAGAGAGAGAGAGGAGAGAGACAGAGAGAACACGAAATGAAACAAAATGAACTTTCACACTCTGATCTCAAGATAACACTGATTATAGCTGAAGTAGACTTTCTAGACTTTCAAGAGGGTAGTTTGGCTTAGGAGACTTCATCCAGTAAGTATTGATTTGAATTCAGGCGTCTGACAGTCTAAGCTGCCCTACTTGTTGATGTTCTGACCATCAAGTTTTCTGTGCTTGCTCAACCTTGAAGCAGCTCCAGGCTCTGGATGACCCACACTCTGGGCTCTGACAGCACTTTCCTTTGTTTTCCTTTGAAAACTCCACACACTGGGAGCTTTTGTTTTCCTAGGTGGGTTGATTTGCATTGCCTTAAGTAAATTAGCCTTGCTATCTAGTCTTGCTTGTTTAATGGGAGCAAGTCTACAGGCCAATAAAAATAGGAAAGGAGGAAGCAGCCCAGCAGAAGGGAGAAGGGCAGAGCTCTGTGGCTCATTGAGATGGGCAGGGCACAACGTTTTCTATCGTACTTCCATGATAAAGCAAAACAAAATCCCACAGCCTGGTTCCAAACGCAGTCTGTTCTGTACTTTAAAAAAGTGGTTAAGCGGGGCAGTGGTGGCGCACACCTTTAATCCCAGCACTTGGGAGGCAGAGGCAGGCGGATTTCTGAGTTCGAGGCCAGCCTGGTCTACAGAGCATAATCATTGTTTTGTAAGAGAATATTGTAGACTTCCAGTGAGATGTTTGTCATTTCCCAAACAGACCTGCTGTTTGGGTCAGTGCTCTCCACTGACCCTAGAAGCCCCCTGTCCCTGGAAGGCTGGGCTGCACTCAGGTTCAGCCCTGCTTCTGAAGGTACTGGTGTTTATCTTTGCTGCCGGTCACCACCAGTTCTACAAGGAAGCTCTGGGTCTCCCCAGTTTGCTTTCTGCGTCCTCCTGTAAATCTTCCCTCTGCCTCCCCATTTGTTCCTCAATAGCTATTGCTTTCTTGTTTCCTCTACCAAATTCTTCTGTCCATTTCTTGCTTTTCCCCTTTTCTTCTATTAAAAAAAAAAAATCTCTTGAAAGCAAATATAATCTTACATTGACTTAAAGAGAGGATCACGACACACACACACACACACAGACACACACACACACACACACACTTGGGAGAGGGGCTCTCAACTAGATCAGGTTAGCCTCCACCTCAGTGTGTAGCCGAGGATGACCTTGAACTTTCGCCCCTCCTGCCTGTGCTCCCAAGTACTAGGATAATAGTTCTGTGCTACCTGCCCATTGTAAGCCGACCTAGGGATTGAACTGGGACTTTGTGCCTGCGTTCCTAGCTAGGCTTATTTGTGTTTTTAAATGCCATTTTGCAGTTGATCAGTATTTATCCATAACGAAGTAAGTATCCAGTAGTATAATCTTAGTGATAAGTTTATTGACATTATCTGTACATAGAAAGATATGTCCTATTATCTGTGTGTGTCCTTTCATTGAAGCAACCTTCAAGTCAGGGCAAAAGTGACCTTGAAGGCTGGCTATGGCCAGGTCAACCTGGGTGTTAACAATGTCTAGAGCTTGCTGTGTGACTCAGATATCCCCAGGACCTCTGGCAGCTTCAGTTCTTAGTGGCACAGGAGCTGACTCATGGAAGGATAAATGGAATTTCAGATATCCTGACAGTGGAGGCAAGGGCTTATTTCACAACTGGGGAAATCATCTTTAAGAGAGTTGAGATGATTCCAATGTGTTCCTCTGAATCTTGTCCATTTTGGAAGGACAGTGAACAGCATGTCCCAAGCTCAGCACTGTGCATTGCGTGGTCGGCACCTCGGTGGACAGTCACATGGAAGGCTATCCTGAGCTTCATTTGCTCTCCCACCCAACCATACTAAAATATTAGCACAGGCTGAAGATCCAATGAAGATTGAGTTTCGATCTAGTAATTGTCCTCATTTAGCCCAATGATGAGACCACAGCATCCTTCAGATCTGGGCTACAGTAAACAGCAGGATGGAGAGACCAGTGAATGGCCCATCCATCCATCATCCCATGTAATCATGCACTTGTAGATTACAAGTAAGGTTGTCAGATTTGGCAAATAAAAATACAGTTTGAACTTCCAGTAAATAGGGAATGGTGTGTGTGTGTGTGTGTGTATGTGTACATATGTCTATACCCTCATCCTATCCTCTTATGGTTTGTAATGAAGTGTCCCCCAGAAGACTCCTGTGTTGAGGACTTAGTCCTAGTTGATGGCATTATTGATAGGTGATTATATACTGAGGCATTGGATGTCCATGGTTTTCACCATTGATGAATTCATAGCTGAAAACACACTAGGAGGTGGGATCTGGTTGGAGGCGGTAAGTCACTGAGGAGTGTCTTGAAGGGTGTATCTTGTCCCTGGCCCCTTTATGGCTTTTTCTACTTCCTGGATGCCACAGATAAGCATCTCTGCTCTGCATCCTATTGTCAGGATGCTGACCTCAAACTTGCCTTGACCTTCCTTCTTGCACTTCCCAGGTGTTGGGATCTCACATATGCATGCTATTTGCTCTGGAATTTGTCCCAACAATGAGAAGCTATCTAGCACACAGAGCAAACTAGATGAACAAGGAAATGCGGATTTTATTTTATTTTTTTGCTTTGTCCAAATTTAATCTAATCTTCCATACAGACCACTCTTGCTAGTTAAGAGTATAAATGAAGCAATACACCTTTTTGTGTTAGTCAGGGAGAATGCTACCGTGGCTAGATCGTTTGGGTAGTTTTTGCATTCAAGTCTGTCTCTAAAATAAAGCATGACTCTCTCCTGTCAGCCTTCTTCCTTGCTCTCCAGTTGTCTTGATAAAGGAGGTAAGGATTTAGGACTTTGGATGCTGCTGAGTCTTAGGTCAGTGCTCAGTGAGGGCCTGACCCCTAGGCTCTATGTGTAGTCTTCTGACCTCCAAGCAGAACTCTGTAGCCTTTGAGTCTCTGGTCACTTTGGTCTTGGGTGATGTCCCTGAGATGACTGGTTTGCAGATTCAGCCAGCTCTGTACTCCTGAGACCAGGCAGGTCAGCCTGAGTCAAGTCCCAGTTATCTCTTGTTCCGGAACACCCTCAACTCATCTCAACCCTACAGGAAATTCATCACAAGTGTGTTCCCTAGCTTCCAATACTAGAGAATCCTCGCTGAATTCTACTAGGGACCTTTGCATGGAGGTAGGCACATGCTGTCTCCTGGGATCTCAATTGGAGCATTGAAACCAAGACACCCTGTGCTCTCACTTCCTGTATTTACACCTATACCTGCCCCCCACTCCCAGGGTCTGAGGGGAAGGGAGAAGTTGGTTCCCCGGTGTCACTTGTCATGGTTCACTCCTTTCTTCTCATGGTGGATGGGGATCCGAAGAGGTGGGTCCCTCCTTTTACTGTTTCCCCTCCACTCCAACCATAATCTTCTTGTCTTAGGTGGGAAGGACGTCAGCTTTGCACTATAGGAAAATTTGTGATTGGAATCCTTTATGTAGGGCTTAGGACAAGACACGGTGTTTTTTTAAAAGTGTGGCCTTGGACTGGGAGCTTTTAGGAAATATAAATTCCTAGGCCTTTCTCTAAACCCCTTGAATCAGAAACTGGGATTCAAGCCCAGCACCCATGGTTCACAGAGGTTCTGCTGGGATCCTCTTAGCCCTTCAGGAGCCATGGGCATTACAGATTTCCCAAATTTTTCTGTCTACCACCTTCTCTCATGGGTTGCAAGCCCAAGTCTTGCTAAACAGACAAGATAACTATCTTAATCTAATTAACTGATTGATTACATACTAGATAAATTGAAGACACCGTATGGTAAACAGAAAGCAGTCCCAGCCTATAAATATGGGACACTCTTTTTTTTGTTTGTTTGTTTTTTGTTTTGTTTTAGTTTTTTAATTTATTATTTAAATCACATCATAATTTACTTATTTACATAGGGGTTATAAACACAAAAAGGCAGGATGTGGGGAAGGGAATGGCACCGGAGCATAGGTCTTCAGGGGGAGTACAGATACCTTTCAGAACAGGGTATCAGCTGGGTGTAGGTTCAGGGGACAGGTCACTATGACTCTGCCTATGATTCACTTGTCCTTATCTAAGTTGGTACTGTCCACCGAGGCTGCCTATTTATAAGACCTATGACTACTTGGGCTGGTAAATTTCCACAGAAGCTGCCTGTTTACAATAGCTTATAGCCTGCTGTTTCAGTGTTTTTCCACAGAGACCCAAGACTTGGTGTTAGCATGTATGTATGTCAGGCCTATTGCTGATTTTAGGCCTTTAGTGTATATGTAGGGCTGCTCCTGATATCCTTTCCCTTCTCTAAGTATACTATAGAAGTCTAAGTATTCTATAGAAGGGCCTTGGGCGATTCTATTCTTAAGAAGGCGGAGATAAAGGCCTAACCTCCAATAATTGAAGGAATATGGGACACCCTTACACATGCTACAGACAAGCCAGAGCTAGTGAAATGAACTGGTTATAGAAGACAAGGAATTCTACAAATACCTAAATAATCAAATTTCTGGAGACAGAGCAGAGCGGGGATCAGAGGGCTTGCTGTTGAATGAGGACAGAAGTCTAGTTCTCCAGTGCAAAGAGAATACTGAAGATGGGGAAGATATGGATCAATGGTTAAGAGTAGTGGCTGCTCTTCCAGAGAACCCTGGTTCAATTTCCAGCATCCACATGGAGCTCACAACTGTCTGTGAGTCCAGTTCTAGGGGATCTGGCATCTCACACAGACATACATGCAAGCAAAATACCTATGTTCATCTTTAAAAATCTTTTAAAAATAAAATTAGAAAGAGGCAATTGAAGATTGGCAGGAAGCATGTTTCGGTGGTGAGCCTTTTGCCTAGCCTGGGCGAGGTTCGGTCCCTGGCACCAAAAACAAAACAAAAAATAAACAAACAAGGGAGAAAAACCTAAAACTGGGTAGTTAAAACAACATGAAGCCGGTGAGTTAAGGATGGCATAAATTTTTTTTTTTTTTTTTTTTTTTGGTTTTTTCGAGACAGGGTTTCTCTGTGTAGCCCGGGCTGTCCTGGAACTCACTCTGTAGACCAGGCTGGCCCCGAACTCAGAAATCCTCCTGTCTCTGCCTCCCAAGTACTGGGATTAAAGGCGTGAGCCACCACTGCCCGGCTTTCTTTTTTGTTGTTGTTTTGTTTTTTTTGTTTGTTTGTTTTTTCAGGATGGCATAAATTCTTAACAAGGAGTATCAGTTTGAGAAAAATCACTTAGCTGTTAGCCACAAAACACAACCTTGGCAGCTAAGGGTCCTATGTGAACACAGCAAAGGTTCCTGCTGGTAAATTTGGGTCTTTTTAGTAAATCATAATTGCGTTTCTGAACTACCAAATGTATAAAAGGATGCTTGTCAAATATAAATTATCCTAAAATTTAAATAGGGCAGCTGTTCTCGATGTGTTTTTATAGACACTGTGTAGTCTGCATTTAGAATGTTTCTTTGTCTTGGGCTAAATGCCACTTTGCATAACTCTGGTCTCTACCCTGTATCTTCTACATATTGGGAGGTCAGTGGTTCCTCCCATGGGGCAGAAAGTAAGCCACTGAGAAGGGCCAGCAATTACCTACGTCTGTTGATTTGAACAGAAGTTGTCTGGATCTCTTATTACTCTTTTCTTCCAGTCACTTAGTTGTCACATGGATGCCATCTCCTCCCTCCCTCATGACCACTTCTGGCATCATTTGTCCTCCCAATAAAACGAATCCTCAGACATAAACATATCCTTAGAAAACCATTCCAGCTGCCACTCGCTGGCTGGTTCTTCCTTTATGATCTTACAACTGCCACCATTCCAGCCCCTGTTTCATGCTACAATTTCCAGAGAAGAGGAAGCCTTTAGGCATGTAGATCTCCTTCTTGTCTCTATATATTTCTATAAAGACAATGTTGTCATAAGCCAGGAGCTTAGCTTAGGTAACTGCAGCTCGATAAGATCTATGCTTATTAAGGCAGTCTTATCTTTCTTCCCCTATACTGCGTTCATGTAGTTGCTTTAAAAGGGGGAGGGGCTACATTGTGAATGACAGCTAATACCTTCCACCACCAATGTTTACAATGTGAATAAATCATAGGGTCTAAAGAGAATAAGTTTCTTTTTTGTTCCTAATTAAGAAATGCAGTTTATCAAACTCTTGAAAGTACATTGTTTAATAATTTTGTGGGGAGACGATATAGGATAGTGGGAAGATACATGGGCTTTGGAATAATCCCACCTTCAATTCTGGCTGCATCATCTACCGTAGCCTTAGCTTCCCATTGGACATCTGGAGTCTACTTCATAGAATGTTTCATGAACATCCAGAGCTACACAGAGAAACCCTGTATCTGTGAACAGACACCATGACCAAGGGAACTCTTATAAGGACAACATTTAATTGGGGCTGGCTTAGAGGTCCAGTCCATTATCATCAAGGTGGGAACATGGCAGCATCCAGGAAGGCATGGTGCAGGAGGAACTGAGAATTCTACATCTTCATCTGAAGCCTGCTAGCAGAATATTGACTTCCAGGCAATTTGAATGAGGATCTCACTCCAACAGGGCCACACCTCCTGATAGTGCCACTGTCTGGGCTAAGCATATACCAACCATCACACCTTGTGTTGAAAAACAAAAGAAAACAAAAAAGAATTTCATACAATGTTTTTTTTTTTTTTTTTTTTTTTTTTTGGTTTTTCCAGACAGGGTTTCTCTGTGTAGTCCTGACTATCCTGGAACTCACTCTGTAGACCAGGCTGGCCTCGAACTCAGAAATCCACCTGCCTCTGCCTCCCAAGTGCTGGGATTAAAGGCGTGCGCCACCACCGCCCAGCTCATACAATGTATTTTGATCATATTCACTCTCCTCCCCTGACCGCTCCCAGATCCACACCCCCCACCCAGTTACATCTGGGCCCCGCCCCCTTGAGTAGTATTTGTGCTGCTCATAGACTTGAATGTGTGTTTTTCCACCAGAGCTTGGATAGCCTACCAGTGCCACACCCTTAAAGGAAACAGATTCTTCACCCAGCAGTTATTGATTACAAATAGCTCCTAAGCTACTGTGGGACTTTGTACTCACCTCCCCTCTCCATGCTGGGATTGTGTCTATCTTGAGCTTGTGCAGGTCTTGTGTGTGCTGTCGTAACTGCTGTGAGTTCATATATACAACTGCCCTTTTTCCCTGACTGGAAAACACTACTACTTTTCAGTCTTCCAGGACCTCTGGCTCTTATAACTGCTCTGCCCCGTCTCCTGAGTCTTGGGAATGGAAGGTGCAATGTAGATGTTCCATTTAGGGCTGAGCATTCCATGTTCTCCCAGTCTCTACACCATGATCAGTTGGGGGCCTCTTGTTAATTACCATCTGAAAAGAGAAGTTACTCTGGCAGTAAGTCATTGCAAGTTTAATGCCTTGCCCATTTATCAGAATAACAATATGCTCTCCTCTAGGACCTAAGACTAGCAATAGATTCTTAGCTCAATAATAGTGCCAGTATGGATTTTATTGTGTTAATTATTTAAAAACTGCTGGTTCATTCCCACAATCTAAGATGCAGCCTAGCCCAGCTGCCATGTTTCTCTGCCAGAGGCCACGTGCGTGCTGCAGCTAGAAATGGCCAACTAGAAACACCAGCCCTGCCACCCACGAGACGTCAGCATGGAAGATGGCTCAATCTCCCATGCTGTCTCTGCAAGGCTGGGCATTGCCCAGGCCATCCCGCCATCCACACAGGCTCAGTAGAAAGATGAGACTCTTATGCTTAAAGATTAATCAAAGGCTTATATATTTGATAATGATCAGTAACAAGATACCCATACAATCAGAAGTGTAACCCAATACCCAACCTAGATATACCATCTACCTTTGACTGCTACAGACATGTGAACATCTGCCTCCATCTCCTCCTCTCTCTCTCTCCCTCTCTCCCTCTCTTTCCCTCTCTCTCTCTCCCTCTCTCCCTCTCTTTCCCTCTCTCTCTCTTTCTCTCTCGTTCTTCTCTCCTGTCTACTAGCTCCTCCTCTTCCTTTTCCTCCTCTCCTCCTTACTCCTCTTCTTCCTCTTCCTCTCCTAACTCCTCCCACCTTAGCTCCTCCTACAGGATTCATCTTGCGGAGTGGGCCTTGAATCCAATCAGAAAGTGATTGGTTATGCCCATGATGTTTGGCCACTATTGCACCAAGGAGCACATCTTGGCAGGTTGGTTGCTATTATAGGTTAGGCTTCTCAGCTGGCTAAGACTGGTGATTAGTTTTCTCCTCCAGCAGCAGGCATGGCACCTTCCAGCACTGTGACGTCGTCGCCATTTCCATTTCATTAAGTTCTGATCTTAATGATTTCTTTCCATCTACTGTTTGAGATTTGGTTTATTTTATTTTCCAGGGTTTTATAATCGATTAGGATGGATTATTAGGCTATTTATCTGCAATTTCTCAATGTAGCCATTTAGAACTATAAACTCTCTTTTAAAGATAGTTTTTATTATATCACATAGGTTTTGTTATAGTGTTTTGTTTGTTTGTTTGTTTGTTTGTTTTGGTTTTTTCGAGACAGGGTTTCTCTGTGTAGCCCAGGCTGTCCTGGAACTCACTCTGTAGACCAGGCTGGCCACGAACACAGAAATCCGCCTGCCTCTGCCTCCCAAGTGCTGGGATTAAAGGCGTGTGTCCGGCCAATAGTGTGTTTTTATTTTCATTTAATTCTGAGAATTTTAAAGTGTACTTATTAGATTTTCAAGTATCCCTTTACCATTCGACAGTGTGCTGTTTGAACTCCAGGAGTTTGTGTGCATTCTAGGGTTTCTCTTACCACAGACTTGTAGTCTTATTCCATTGTGATCAAATAAAATATAATGAATTTCAACAGTGATCAAAATTGCTTTGTGCCCTAGTGTACAACCTAATTTAAAGAAAGTTCCAAGGAATGCTGAGGGAAAAAAAATGTGTATTCTGCAGTGTTTAGATGGAATGTTCTGTAGATTTCTATTAAGTCTACTTAATCTAGCATATCATTTAATTCATATATTTCTCTACTTTTTGTCAAAAAGACCTGTCAACTTGTGAGAGTGTGCTATTGAAGTCACACAATACTATTGTGCTAGGGTTGATCTGTGGCTTTACATCTAATAATATTTGTTTTATAAAATTGTTTTTATTTCCTCTTAGGGTATACATGTAGAATGTATACAATGTAGAACACATTTAGAATTGTCGTGTTCTCTGATTGATTATTTTTTGAACTACAGCAAGTTACTGTCTATCCTCTGACTGTTCCCTGAACCAATAGGAAGTGACCTTCTATACCTCTTCCTCTCACCCCTTCTGGTTTAAAGTCTATTTGGTCGGATCTGAGAACTGTGACACCTGCTTTTTACTAGACCCATTTGCTTGGGATATTTCCCCCCACCCCCACTTCCTCTTACCAGAAGGGCATATCTATCTTTTGCACTGAGGCGCATTTCTTGGAGTCAGCAAATAGACGCTTTCTGCTTTTTAATCTAACCTATAAATCTGTGCCTTTTGATTGGGGAATTTAGACCAACAATATTCAGGGTTCTGATTGACATATGTGTGTAGAGGGCTGGAGAGATGGCTCAGTGGTTAAGAGCACTGGCTGCTCTTCTAGAGGACCTGGGTTGGATTCCTCACACCCACATGGCAGCTCACAACCATCTATAACTTCATTTCCAGGAGATCTGATGCCCTCTTTGGCTTCCTGGGTCACCAGGCATGCTTGTGGTATATAGACACACAAGTGCAAAACACATATACACATAAAATAAATTAAAATTTTTATTTTATGTGTGTAGGTGTTTTGCCTGCACGTATGTCTGTATACCATATGTGTAACTGGTGACTGTTTTGGAGACCAGAAAAGTGTGCCAGGTCCCCTGGAACTGGAGTTGTAAATGGTTTTGAGCCACCATGTGGGTGCTAGAAATTGAGCCAAGGTCCTCTGGAAGGGCAGCCAGTGCTCTTAACTATTAAGTCATCTCTCCAGCTCCAAAATAAATGTTTTAAAAGGAAGGTGTGTTCTGAATCCTGTTATTCTGTTGATTTGCCAGGGCTTGGCTTTCTCCCTTCCTCTTTTGCTTAACTCTTCTTTGTAGCATGGTTTGTGCTTTCCTGTAGTCTCTTAGATAGACTTGTTTTCCTTTTTACTCCAAAGACTTCCTTCAAGTATCTTCCGTAGAGCTGGTTTTGTGCTCATAAACTCCATTATAATAAAATGTTTTCATTTTCCCTTCAGTTGTAACAGCTTTGCTGAATGTAGTACTTTGGGTTGGACGTTGGCTTTCAGAATTTGGAAGCCATCACTCTAAGTTCTTCTGGCATTTAAAGTTTCAGTTAAATCATCTGCGGCTACTCTGACAGGTCTGCTGTGGGTATGAATTGGATTTCTTTTTCTGCTGTCAATATTCTTCCTTTGTTCTCTATATGCAAAGCTTTAATTGTAGAATAGTGAAGGGAGGTTTTCTTTTGTGGTCTTGACTTTTTGGTATCTGATGTGCTTCCTGTATCTGATTTTGGCATCTCCTTTTCTAACTCTAGGAAATTTTCTGTTATGGTTCTATTTTAGATGTTTTCTCTGCTTTTAGAAAGATTTCTTCTCCTAGCATCCATTTGGTCTTTTCTGACTATTGAATAAGTCTTGAAATTCCCACTGACACCTTAACAACTGTTTTATCTTTTGTCTCTTTTTGATTGTTCCTGCTCCTCTGGGCTTGTTGTCTTCAAGCTCAGATAGTCTGTCCTCTCCTATTTTGAAAAAAAAACATTTTAAAAATTATTTTATGCATAGCGATGATTTGCCCACATATATGCCTGCTGCTTTCTGGGCCCAGAAGAAGGCATTGGAGCCTCTGGAACTGATGCTATAGAAGGCAGTCAAACCCTGGTCCTCTGGTGAATAGCCAATGCTGTTACGTGCTGAGCATCTCTCCAGTACCTGCCCTCCCCTTAATGGAAGGGAGATGTTCTTCCCTGTCAGGTTCAATGATTTGAAACCGGATTTATTATAGCAAATTATCACCAAGCTAATTGCTTGACAGCCTCTCTCCACACTGCTGGCTGGTGCCACAGAGCCGATCTACACTACTGATACTGAGCTAAGAGAGGCAGGCATGAGGAATTCCACTATCCAGCAACACCCTTGAGTTTTAGAGAGCATACCCAACATGCACATCAGTGCTTTCAAAGCATATAGGAAAAACCAGGCTGCCCAGGTTTGAGAGTTGTTGGCACTATTTGTTAGTTTTGTGACCTTGGGCAAATTTTCATTGTTCTGTGTCTGAGACTGCTCAGTTGTAAAAAGGAAATAATAATCATAATAAGTACCCCCCATGTAAAGTTCTTGATAGTATTAAAACAATATTCCAGGTTGGAGATGTAGCTTAGTTGGTAGAGTCCTTACCTAGTTTGCACAAAACCCTGGTTTTGGTCTTCAGCATTACACAAACTGGTATAGTAGCCCTTGTCTGATTGCAGTATGTGGGGACTGAAGCAAAAGGATCAGAGGTTCAAAGTTGTCGTCTGCTGTACAGTAAGTTAGAGACCAGCCTAGGTTATCGGACCCTGTCTCACACAAAACAGAATCAAACGCTCTATATAATACTTCGTGTCCTTTGATACGCAGTAAGTACTCTGTGAACAACCGAGAACGTATATAAGAGGAGCTAATGTATTCTGCTATTCTGCTGGGGTTTTTTGTTGTTGTTGTTGTTTACTTTGCCTGTTTTTGTGATGTGGTAGCCTCATTCCATGATGCTGTTTCTCTAGAACCTTTTTGTCCGTAGAGCTACGTTCTGAACCTAAGTGTAATTCCTTCACCCTAATTCTTAACAGTGACTATGACGTACCTTTCCCACCTGGGATGCTGGAGCCTTTGAGGGGATAATAGCTCAATGCCTTGTGCTACCTTCTGCCTACTCTCATTCTTATGGGGAGAGTTCCTTGGTTTCCCCTAAAGAATTATAGAATATGAAGAGAGAGAAAGAACAGGACTGATACGGTTACTTTGGGCCATGAGCCTAGAGGCAGAATGAAATGAAGTAGGCTGTTGACTGTCATCACTTACGTCAGCAGTGAAAAGCATGCCTTTTGATTTCTGTGTCATCAGTAGAGTGTGTCCTGTAATTATCAGACAGGGAAGGAGTGATACTTTGGCCTTACCCGGCATCTTCACTTTATCTCGTCAACCCTGTTTGTACTGAGGGGCCATCAGATTGACATAAAAAATGTTCAGCCAAGTGCAAAGCAGCATTGGCTTATTTGCCGATGAGTTCGCTTACTCTGAGCATCCTGGAAAGCCTGAGTCCTTCCGACACTCTGGAATTCTCTAACAAATACAGTTTCCTCTGATAGTAAAAGGAAATGGACTGGAAGACACAAAATGAGCTCATCAGGTTTCTCTCTCGGCTCGCTAGTCAGTTTTCGTTCAACCTGGAGCCTGCATGGGAACATTCACGAACTTCAACTAAGCTAATTCTGAAAGCCACTGTGGTTGTCACAGGAGCCTTTTCTCAACTGCACATCCTCATCCCCGTGGCCACTGTCACTCCCACTATTGTGATCCACTGGACAATGCTTCTGTCTTCCAAAGATACCATGGAGCAGCTGGGGAAGTGGCTAAGTTGGTATAGTAAGTCCCTGTCACCGAAGCATGAGGTCGGATCCTAAGCACTTATGTAAAACCTACTCATCTGTTACCCAGTGCTGGGATTTGGGGACAGAGACGTGCATAGCCTTGGAAACTTATCTGGGGTCAGTGAGAGGCATGATCTTAAAAAATGAGGAAGGTAGAGAGTAATCAAGGAAAAGTACTGGACATAGACTTTTGTTGTTTTGGTTTTTCGAAACAGGATTTCTCTGTGTAGCCCTGGCTGTCCTAGAACTCACTCTGTAGACCAGGCTGGCCTCTAACTCAGAAATCTGCCTTCCTCTGCCTCCCACGTGCTGGGATCAAAGGTGTGCATCACAACCACCACTACCTGGTTGGACATAGCCTTCGCCCTCCCACATACACTCACACCCACACACCCATATGAACACACATGCACACAAACACATACACAGACTGTGAATTCTATAAGTGATATGTGAAAAGCACCACTTCTTCTGAACCTTTCACGTGGTTTTTTTTTTTTTTTGTAATTCCTAATTTACTGAATAACCATCTAATATAAGCCAGCAATTGTATGTATCTGGGACTCAAACACGATAAACAAGCATGCTTGTCCTCAAGAAGCAGACATTCTTGTGAGCACAGACAACAGACAGTACATACAACGTGCACACAGTTACATGCGGACAGTGCACACAGCATGTTGGAAGGTGGCGAGTGCTCTAGGAAAGGGAAAGCAGGCCAAGAGGCTCTTCCTGTCTCCTCCATTCATAAAATTCCTTACATTCCTCCTGAGAGTATTAAGGACAAACTTCTCATTTTCAAAAACCTACCGAGGGAAAGTTCTTTGAGCTTTGGACTATGTTGTAAATATGCAGTCAAGATGGCCGACAGGCATCCAGATCCACCTTACATACAATCTCCATCTGCCCCAACTCCTGGAGAAAGGTAAACGTGCTGAGTTCAGCCAAAGAGTAGAAAGCCGGTAAAGGAACCAGGCTTCGGCTTCTGGTGCAGCTTCCCTACTTCGGACCCTCATCTCTAACTGTGGACAGGCACCCGGAGAGGACGTGTGCACATCAATAAGGGAAATCCTTCAGATGCTGAGGCTACCCAGCACGGACTGCAGGGTAACATGAAACCCTCCGGTCTTTGAGTTTGTTTTTGAAAAGGTGCTAGGAAAACAAGGTGTGCCACAGTCCAGGGGCTACTGGCTTTTAGGGAAAAGGAAAAATAAAAACATCATATTCTATCAAAGACTCACCTAGTATATTGTCTTTAATTCTTTCTTCACCAAAAAAAAAAAAAAAAGAAAGAAAGAAAGGAAGGAAGGAAGGAAGGAAGGAAGGAAGGAAGGAAGGAAGGAAGGAAGGAAGGAAGGAAGAAAAAGAAGAAAATGACATGGGAGGATACACAGTGATGATCTGGACCAGGGTCCTCCAAGGGTGAGGCATAGGGTGTCATGGTAAGTGACTTGCTCACAGTTCTTTTGCCGATCTGAGGGTTCCATTGCTTCGAGTAGATGTTAATCCCTCTTCTAACAAGGACAACACCACTGATTGCCAAAGGAGCTAGGCAAGGAAATGGGGACTGAAGATATTTGTGAACGTGTCCTAGATGTGCCTTGGAACTCTGGAGAGAAGTAAGGAAGAGATAGGCCCGAGGGCAGGGTCTTACCTGAGCTATGGGCAATGATGGACAGAGGAGCAAGCAGTCTTGTGTACCCAATTCCTCTGCTAAATGAAGACGATTTGTATACATTCCAGTGTGAGATGCTTTTCTGTATCAAAGTAGTCTATGGTGATTGTGAAGGGTATCTGTACTTGACAACTTTCCATTGCTATGACAAAATACAGTCCAGGTGCTTTATAAAGTGATTTGTTTAATACACAAAAAAGAAAGGGGACAAACTGGGGAAGAAGAAAAGCCACCTGGAGTTGGGATGGAAATATGGAGGAGGCAATGGACAGGGAATGAATGAGAACAAAGTGTGTGACATATATGCATGAGAATGTCATGATGAACACATCAGTCTGCACAGTAACCTAAAAATTCATATTGTTTTTTGAGACAGAGTCTCACTTTGTAGCCCTGGTGGGCCTGGAACTTGCTATGTAGACTAAGCTGACCTTGAACATACAGAGATCCACTTGGCATCCTGAGTGTTGAGATGAAAGATATGTGTCACCATGCCTGGCATTAAATTTATATTAATATAAATATATAAAAATTAATATAATAGTAATATTATCTTTAATAATATAACATTAATATGTGGAGAGAGAGAGAGAGAGAGAGAGAGAGAGAGAGAGAGAGAGAGAGAGAGAGGAGAGAAGCTATCCTCTTGAGTACTCCATTAATGCTTTTCAAGGTAGGACTCCCAGTGGCTCAGTCCATTACTTTAGTCCACTAGACTCTTCCTAAGACTCTTCCTAAAGGTTACAAGCTCACGAATTTGTGCGCGTGCATACATACACACACACACTCCACTCCCACCAGGATCATCACAGTGACGGCAGCGTCTGACACACAAGCTCTGAGGGACACACACTCCATGAGAGCCACAGCAGCATTGCTACGCAACTGGAGGACCCCAGACTTTGCTGTCCTGCCTGTGAGAGACGACCTGACTACTGATGACTACTCAGAGTGAAGAGACACACTCTGTTGCCTCACTTCAGGTTGTGATGAAGGAGGGGAGAAGAGCCCTTTCTCTCAGGAAACCCAGAGCTCTGCCATGGACCAGGCGTTGTGCTGAGTGGGTTACTGATATTATCATCCCCAGTCCTCACATCGGATGGGTGTCCGTTTCAGAAAAAAAGAGACGAAGGCATTTAGCAGGTTGTGTGGAGTCACTAGTGAACATCAGTCTGAATCACAGGATTAATGGGTGGTGTGTAGGGTTTGGGGTCATCTACCACAGGGTAGACCTGCCTGTTCCCTGCTGTTCTACTACACGCTATGAAATGCTTAACAGGTTACTCATACCCTCCTCATCTGTAAGGTTGGACTAATAATTACAGTGTTTTAATGATGATTCAAGAACATGACTTCCCATCGCTACAGGCATGGTAACAACTACAGGCTTAACCACAAGCAATTGCTGTTGCTTTTGTAGTGGACCAAAGTCAGAAGTCACATGCTGCAATCTCATTCTGTGATGGGCCACACTCCCCCTTCACCACACCCATGGGAGACTTAACCCAGAACCTCACACATGCTAAGCAAGCCCTCAACCACCGAGCCACAGCCCATGCACCAGCATCAATTCTTTGTAGATGCTGCAGTGGTTCGCTTTCTCCACTCATGAGTTGTAAAACGACAGGCACCTTAATTCAACGGAATTTAGAGAGGTTCTTTTCTTGCCTGTTTTAGCTTCCCTAGAAATTCACCAAGATTTCTATTACTATAACAGAGCATCCATGAAAATATGTGCCATATATATATAGACCCCCACTCACCCCAGGAATATTGTTGTTTGAGGAATGGCATTCCCACCAGAAGGCTGCTGGGTAGACAGATGTCAGACACAACCATAGGTCATTCTACACCCTGGAGTTGGAGATGGGGTCTTGGTCGGCAGCAGGAAGTTGTAAAATTGGATATATTCAAGGTTAATTGTACCCTGGATGCTCTTGAAGTCTGGCGGGTCATAAGACAGGGAAAGGAAAACAAGGCCATCTTTGGTTTGTTTTGACGGGGCTTCTTTGTGTAGCCCTGGCTGTCCTGGAACTTGCTTTATAGACCAGGCTGGCCTCAAACTCACAGAGATCTGCCTGCCTCTGAATGCTGACTTTAAAGGTATGTGCCACTGCACCCAGCACAACTTCGCCTTTCTAAAAGGAAAGGTAGAAATAGAAGTGTGTGTGTGTTTTGTGTGTGTGTGTGTGTGTGTGTGTGTGTGTGTCTGCATGCCTTTGTGTGCAAATGTGTTTGCTAGGAATCCAACTCCACCTTTCTCACTCTGGCTAAATAAGCATTGTATCACTAGGTATCCCCC
Source organism: Mastomys natalensis (assembly GCA_021653895.1). NCBI lineage: Eukaryota > Metazoa > Chordata > Mammalia > Rodentia > Muridae > Mastomys > Mastomys natalensis. The sequence goes on from JAJTUV010000134.1 coordinate 2,215,268, forward strand.
CACTCCACACTCCCCTCCAGAAGGCTGTTTTTCAAATTAAGGCTATATCTGCAATGCAAAATCTACCAGAAGTTCTCTTTTTCCGATAAGAGTTTTATCAGAATTGTCTGGTTGCCCCCACCCAAGCTGTTTCTAATCTACCTGCATCTCACTCCTTGCATTTCACAGTAAGAGCTAAAGGTGGCTCTGGGGTCAAGCGGAACGAATGTGCACGAGAGACCACCTTTATAGAGAGTGAGTCTTTAAGAGAAATTCTTCTCATTTTTGAAGCACACCGACGTCTTGGAGACACTTTAGACTTTCTCGGTGTCTGGATGGTGTTTGCTACTGAGTGTGCCTTAGGATGTCCTTTGTGAGGGTGGTAGGGATCTGTGCATGTTTGCTCAGTTTTTCCTCACCTAAGAAACAATCTGAAATCAATCTCCGTTCTTGTTCGAGGAAGTTCATGAATTGTCTGTGAATCTTAAATGTTCCCTTTACGCACACGCCATAGCATCCCAGACAAATGAAAATCCATTTACATACCCACGAACTCAGACACACTTGGAGCCCCATTCTCTATGTGTGCTGTTCTCTCTTTCTTTGTGTCTATGGTTACTGTTAAGCTGACCCCTACAGTCTGGGGCAAATACCAAACTTGAATCAAGAGCTGCCCAGCCATACAGCTGCAAAGGATTGCCGGTTCAGGGGCATACAAAGGCTTCAGCTAACTGCATTTTAGGGTGCCTGGGATAGCTCTGCCCAGAGGTGGGTTGCAGTGCCCACTTCCCTGGAGTTGAAAATGCAGTGTTTTGTCTCTTTTTTCTAGGAGTTTTATCCATTTTTCACATCTGAAGTGATCTTTTTTCCTCCAATATTGGATTTCATTGTTCAGAACAGTGACTGTAAAAAGATCTTTCTTTGTATTCATGTCTCCTTGTCTCCCAGTTTCTGTAAGGAAGTCTCTCTTGCAAAAAGCCACAGCTAATTAAAAGTTGAGTTCCAGCAGCTTCATAGGGATCTGTGTGTGCAGAACCGGGCAAGGGAGGCGAAAGAGGCACCAGAGGTTGCTAGTGCACGCGCGCGTGCGCACGAACACACACACACACACACACCCTTTGCTTGGCCTTGCCTTCATTGCAAAGTGTGTTTGAGGACCCTGGGGCGGTGCCGTGGGTGGTAGAGAGAGTTCCTACCCTGACAAACAGCTCTAAGGTGCCTGGGCAGGATTGCCTGCCGGCTTGGTAGAAACCGGCTCTGGCCAGTGAGTGGATGTCCCTGACATCAAGGAGCCTGCTCCTGTTAGCCAGGGTGGCAGGCGATTGGCTGGGAGAGGCAGTAATTCGAACTGCATTTGTACTTAGCTAATCAGGGCAGCACAGGTTCCAGGAGCTGAGGTGCCTGGGTTGTCAGACACCTGTGTCTTAGCCCAGCCTTCCTGGAGCTGTCTCTCCAGTGTGCAGTCGGCCTCTGTGCCACCTGCCCAAGCCTCCAAGGCCGGGTGGACCAGCTTGGCTGTGTGTCACGCCGGACAGAAGTATCCAGCAGATAACTGAGGACAATGGAGATACCTGTGGTTCCACTTCTGTGAGGTGAGGTCCGTTTAAATCGGTTATTTCTCCCCGACGTTACTTCTACATTGATCTCGATAGAAATGACAATATGGAGAAAATAGAGACAAAGTCTTTTATGAAGAAACGACTTATCCAGCTGACAGATAAGCTAGCAAGATGATCCGATGAGAGCTGTAAAGGGTGAGAGGAACCTGACAGATTGCAGCGACCCTCGTCACTCGCTTACTGCCGTGGGTGAGAACTCACTCTGTCAGAGTAAAGGAACTGTTCATTAAAGCCAGCAGATCTATATACGGACTTTTGAAAAAATACAAAGTGAGGCTGGGCTCTTTGGTGGCTCCGAGGTCCGAACTCCAGGTTCCTGTTCTGAGTGTTTTTCAGTTCTCTTTAGCTTCAGCTGATGTGGCGGGGGTGGGGGTGGGGCCACGTCTCGATTCCAGGTTTTTTCAGCACAGGTGACTTAGGTGAATTCTACTTTAGGGAGGGGATCAGATGGTATCACCGGGCTGGGGTGTGACTCTCCCTGTGTCCCAGAAGTCAGACTCCAGGCTAAACTGGAACAGTAAAGACGCTTAGGAACGGTGGGCCCTGCTCCCTGCTCACACCTGCTCTGCTCACACCTACTCTCATTTGTTCGACAAGTCCTTCCAGGACCATCCTATGTTCCCACTTGGGCAACCGTTAGAGTACTTGTTATCGGAGGAGTTGGTGAAAAGATTAGTGGGTTCGAAACCAGTGCTGCCTATCTTGCCTGACTAGCAGGGGTAGTTTAATCTTGGGTTTTAATTTGTTTTTAATGAAAATAGTTTACAAATAGGCAAAGGTCCTTTTAAAAGTCAAGTGATTCTGAGCTGATACAACTGAAGGGATTTGTTTACCAGAGTTCCCAGAGATTCTAGTCAAGTAGTAAACCACTGTGGGGAGGACAGATAAAGGTAGAAGAAGACAATAAGCATTCAGAGAACCTTCAAGCAGAAACGCTGTTAATCATCCTGAAATGAATCTTCTCCAGTTTTTATCAGTTGGAGTTTCCCATCTCTGCTGTTAGCTAGCCTATTTTATAAAAACCTTTCCCTATAGCAGCGACTTACAGGTAATGAGTGTGAATACTAAATATGATTGCTTTGACTGTAAAAGCCCCAGCATGATATCACTTGTCGGGAAAATGTGATCACCACACAGGCATGTTACTATAATATGTGTGCGTTTGGTATGTTTGGTTGATGAGAGTTTAAAATATAGGTTGAAGTGGAGGTAGTCAGATAATACTAAGTGCTACAAAGAGTTGGAAAGAAATAAGCCTTGAAATCGAAGTAGATGGTAAATATCCAGCATCAGTTCTTATTTTAAAATTCCACCCCTGGCTTATGAATTATGACCAAGAAAATAAGAAATCAAAGCAATGTCCTGAAATAAGAGTCCGTAAGTTTGTATTGGAAGGAATCAATGCAATCTTTAGTCAGTACTCTTTAAAAAAAAAAAAGTCACCATAAAAAGCTCAGTGTTTTAAAAAGATACAGACAGGGGAAAGTCAATTGAAAAGCTTTGGAAAGTCCTGGTACATTTTTGCCGAGTAGGAGGATGCCACAAATATATAACTGAACACAGTCAGTAGTGACTGGGGTTACTTCATTCCCAGAACAGTATCTTTAGAGAGCTAGATTGGAGGCTGTGGGGATTAAGTATCTAAATTTATTGTTTCCCTGGAGATCGACCATTTTTAAAAGTCTCCTTCCTGGAGCTGTGGAATGTCTGCTCACTCCCTCCTTGGCTGTGTGGTGCTGTGGACTGCACACAATGGAGCTCAATAGAACTGCCCAGCCCCCTCCCCGCATGGTGCGCCCCACTGGCTGGCTTGAAAGGTTCAGCCCTATGAACTGAAGGCTACAGCTGGCAGATACTTCCTCTTAAACCACTTTGCCTCTGCCTCTGCCTCTGTGCCTAGTCGTTCAGAGCCAGGGAGGCCCATGAGTTCAAAAGCTGAATAGCTGGCCAGGGTCCTCTGTGTGATTCAGCCAAGGCATCTGATAGGTAAACTGAGGTCCAGCCAGCCTGGACATAGCAGCATCCCCAACCACCACCTCTGGATTTCATTAAAATGTCACTGGTTGCCATCTGGTTAGACCAAATCTTTCAAAGGCATGCTTTTATACAAACAAACAAACAAACCACACAGTAATTCAAATGGTTCTATTCTGGGACAGTTGGGAAACTATCCTCTCAGATGGGAGATTTTGAAAGGCAAAAGACCTAAGTAAGAACGACTGACCGGATTCTGGGGTGAAAGCCATAGGCCAGGGCAGCAGTGTATCTGTGGCAAATCTGCTAACCCCACTGACAGGAGAGTCCTCCACAACCAGATGCATTAGAAGGAAACTGGGAGTTGGCTCTGCTGTCCCTGCATGGTCAGGTGAGCCCTGGCAACAGGCTCAAGGACAACTTTGCTTTTGCCTGCAGGCTAAGAAAACTCTGGGATGGAATGTAAATGAACTCCACCCCAGAAGCTTGGCTTGCTTTGTTTTTTTGTTGTTTTTTACTGGGTTTATGGCTTGCTTTGTTTTTTTTGTTGTTGTTGTTTTACTGGGTTCCAAAACTCCAACGATAGCAATAAAGCTCTCAGGGGCAGTGAAGCCTTCGGGTCAGCAGTGGGGGACAGCCACGCAGGTGTGGGCTCAGCAGCCGGACATCAAGGGGAGGCGAGCAGCCAGCTGCTCTTATCTTTTGCTTCTCAGCAGCTGAGGGTTTAGTGACCTTCCTTTTGGCCACGATTTCTTGGTTGCTCATTAATCACGCCTCACTGACTTCTTCATCTGAGAGCAGGTAGGTCAGGATCATTATCTTACTTTGGAAGACAGAGAGAGACAAAAAGCAGAGTTATTTGTTCAGTTATAATAACAATGTGGAATAAAAAATATCACGGGCTCTCTCTTCTTCCCTCCCTCCCTCCTCTCCTCTCTCCCTCCTCATGTAGCCCAGGCTGTCCCCGAACTTAATTAGTAGCTGAAGATGACCTTGGACTTGTGATCCTCCTGCCTCTGAAAGTACCGAGATAACAAGCCTGGGTCCCAGCTGTTTTTCTTCCCTCCCTCTCCCTCCCTCCCCTTCCTCCCTCTCCTCCTCTCTCTCTCTCTCTCTCTCTCTCTCTCTCTCTCTCTCTTTTCTTTCTTTCTTTCTTTTTCTAAAAACCAAAATTAGAAATCCTTCAACTTTTCTTTCCCCTAGCCCTTCTGTCTTGGCATTAAATCTGCTTCCATTGAGAAGAATACCAGTGCCCTGGTGTAAGGCAAAGCTTAAAGACAAATGATTGGTTACGGTGGGGTGTGTCCGGGGTTCCGTGGGTGTATACACAGATGTGCCCACCTTGAGCCACATCTAAGTGAGGCAGCACCCTTTCCCTGGAAAAGTATGATCCTATCATTTACAACAAATTTCCACCAGGGTCCCTTGACCAGAGAGGCCAGTGTAGAGCTGTGGGGGAGCTGCGGGGGAGCCAGTCTGACGTGGCTGGGGAGCTGCCTCTGAAGGCATGCCAGGAATGTTAATGGTATGCCTGAGTGGCGGGCTTCAGAGATCCGGCTTGGCCTGAGAACTGTTCTTGTGGCCATCTGTTGTGGCCTAGAAGTCTCATAGCAACGGTGGTGTCTCAAGAATGGAGCCCCCCCCCTTTGTAAATTAAAATTAACTAACACAAAACCCAAAATTGCTCCACTGCCCAAGAAGAATCAGAACAGGATTCGGATTCTTTCTGCAGAATCATGAGGTCGCAGGAAGAAAAGCCCCCATCCTTAATTTCTGTTCTTTAAATGAGCAATTTGTACTTGCTTTTGAGGTCTTCATTTTTCCTCCCCAGGGGTAGAATGTTTTGTTTAAAAAAAAAAAGAAGAAGAAGAAGAAGGAGGTGAAAACTAGTTGCTCAAAGCTGTGAGCAAAATAATTGGCAAAAATAAAATTATTGCTTGAGTAAAAAAAAGAAAAAATGGTCAGAGTGTTGTGATTTCTTATCATTTGTTGTTCTTTCATAATTGCGTCAGCAGTTGCATGCATCCCACCCCTTTTAATAATGTGAGCCTTCTAGCCTGGCCCTGTAGTAGATGAAATGAACTTCAAATAGATTAATTTTATTGTGACAATATATGTGACCAAGGAGGGAATTTCTTTTTTTTTTTTTTTTTTTTTTTTTTTTTGGTTTTTTGGAGACAGGGTTTCTCTGTGTAGCCCTGGCTGCCTGGAACTCACTCTGTAGACCAGGCTGGCCTCGAACTCAGAAATCCACCTGTTTCTGCCTCCCAAGTGCTGGGATTAAAGGCGTGCGCCACCACTCAGCCACTGCCTGGCTGAGGGAATTTCTTGAATCTGGGCAACTGTGGACCTCAGAGGGAAAAGAAGTAATGGTTGTAGTTTCACATGTGCATTGGCTCTGCTATTACGTTACTATGGAAACCACTTTCAGGAGCATGTTGACATCTCTAAGTTTTGTAAAATTTCCCAGTGGGGGCACAAAATATTTCAGGTGATTTTGACAATATGTGCATACAATTTTAAAATAATTTATTTTTATTTTATGTACATTGGTTATTTGACTGCATGTATGTCTGTATGATGGTGTCAGATCCCTGGAACTGGAGTTATAGACAGTTGTGAGCTGCCATGTGGGTGCTGGGAATTGAACCCAGGTCCTCTGGAAGAGCAGCTGGTGCTCTTAACCACTGAGCCATCTCTCCAGCTCTCTGAGTATACACATTTTGAACATAGGCACACAGGTATTACTAAGTTGATTCCTAGAGTGTGTTGATTCAGGTTCAATGTCCCACCCCTGACGGTTTGGGCAGTCCCACTAATTCCCAGGAAAAGACACTGGCTGAGTTTGTTTTCTGGAATGTGAGTTCCTAATGAAGGCAGGCTCTCTGTGAAAGGCATGTCCACTTGGCTGCTCTGGCCCTGTTCTCTCTTATGTAAAATTTAAACAGCAAATACTTATGGAGTGACTGCCATGTATCCTTTGTTTTTCTAGATTCTGGGTTTAGAGTTGTGAACAAAAGTGAACATTTTAGTCAAGGATCACAGAAATGAACCAAAAAGAAAATCATTCAGTTGTGCTGATGGATTTGAAAATAGTCATTTATACAGGGAAACAGATGCAGAAAAGATACGCACACACACACATACACACACAAGTGAACATCATCATCTATCTATCTATCATATCTTCTATCTATCTATATATATATATATTGGCCTGAAGAATAGAACAGCATCTACAAAGGGAAGGTGTTGGTGGAAGAGCTGGGAAGCCAATGAGGGAGGGGCTAGGCAGCCAATGAGCCAATGAATGGGGAGCTGGCTGCCTCAGGAGAAAACCTTAGAGAAGACTGGCCATATAGAAGCCTCTGTCCGTGCCTATGGGGACTTCCCTCAGAGCAGTTGTAAGGATTCAGTGATAGAGTTTGTCATTACCGGTACCTGGCCCTGAGAAAACCTTCTTCATACTGACTTAGCTATTGTCCATTTGTTTATTGCTGCTGTGTCTGAGGTTCAGAGATAGAATGATTGAGTATATGACATAGAGTTATGGTCTGTCTGAAAATGCTTCATTGCCACCAGAAATGTTGCAGGAGAAACTGTTGACCCATGGTCCGGGGGATTCTGGAGCATTTGCTTGAGAATTTGGCTTATAAGATCCTATCATAGCTTCCCTGTGAGGATTAAGCTCAGGCCTGGGACTCTTAGCTACTCACGTCTCTTGGCTGATCAGGTCTCAACTCTCTCTTCTCACATATAGAAGAAAAAACTTATTTAGAAAAAACCGGCTTGGAGCCGGGAGATCGCTCAGTGGTTAAACATTGACTGTGCAAGTACAGAGGATCAGAGTTCAGATGGCCAGAAAGCCACAGAAATGCCAGGTGGGCATGGCCACCTACCTGTAGTCTGAGCAGCAGAAGGTAGAGACAGGGAACACAAGCAAGCTAGCTAGTGAGAGTTATATATCAGTAAACTCTGGGTTTAATTGAGAGACCCCCACCTCAGTGAATAAGAAGAGGGATAGAGCATGGGTCTTCATATCAACTTCAGGTCTCCACAATAGGTTCCCACACATATACAAAACAAAAACAGCCCATGTATACACAAACATGTGCAACACACGTAAAAAAAAAAAAATGGAGGTGGAATGGAAACTGTCCATGGTTTAAGAGAAGCAGTTGTTCTTATGCAAATACTGAGTTCTCACTCTCAGGGACATATATTTTGAGACATCAGGTGCCAATTTCTGCTAAAAAGCTGCTGGATTCCACTGATGTTCTCGGGTCTCATATGAGGATGTCTGAGTCTTGATACTGATCCCTGTCCTAGGCCACAGGATGGATTGGGAGGACCTTGTTGCAGATATAATGACAAAGAATTAAAGTGTTTCTTATCCCACATAAAACTCTCAGAACCGTTTGAAGACCTTTCAGTGTCTTCCAGACACCCCACCTTTAAATGCCTAGATTTGGTTTTATTGACGTCTTTCTGTGAACTTGAACAAGTTAGTCCTAAGTCATGGCCAGTGATGACTGGCTCAAGAAGCTTCAAGAAGACAGGGAATTTTTCCTTCCAAGCATCTGAAGACTATCATTGGCCAGAATTACCCTTGCTCCAGAGCCAGGCAGTATAAATGCTCAGTAAATAACAAGAGTCTATGTAAAACCACAAGCCTTCATCATGGGGAATATTGTCAGAGAGGCAAGGACTTCAGTCACTCAAGGGGTTCTCCAACATTTGGATGAGAACCTGATCCCCGATGCCCCTTCCAAATCCATGTTTTCCCACAATATATTTCTTAAGACTTAGATTCTTCTGGAACGGTCACCCGAGTTGTCTTTAGCTCACAAGTTAGTTCTGAGAGCAGGAAGTTGCTGAGGGGAACAACTGTGATTTACTTCAGGTTAGTGGCCAGAGGAGTCAGCCTCTTGCAGTGGCCACCCAGGTCTAGCTGTCTGGAGCCCTTGATGATACGGTGTGCCTTTGTAGCTCCCAAGGCCAGTGAATGGTTGTATCACCACAGCCGGCTGCCGGTTACTTGGTAAGGTCAATGGTAGAGTTCATGTTCTTTTCTGAACTAACACTTGTGTAGTATTTATTGTCTTCTGAATGACTTAACCAAAAAACACTAACTCTCAACATAGCCATAGGACAAAATGATGATTTCTAGTCCCATAGGTTAAACTATTTAGACATGTGGTAAGAATTTAATCCAGATCACATGGTGTCTGAGTCAGGATTTGAATTGAGGCTGTCTACCAGTGGGTAGGTTCTCTTAACAGCCATGCTAGATTTTGTTCACAAAGCATTTTGTGTATGGCTGTGCCTTCCATACCCAGTTTTTGGTGCTGGGACTCGAACCCAGAACATTATGTATGGTAGACAAGTGTTTTACCACGGAGCTACATCCTGAACCCTATGTACCTTTTATAATTGTTATAGCTTTCTTGTTGGTTGAAAGGAAAATGTCATATGACATATCATTATCTTTTATTGCCCTCTGTGAGGATAGAGAACATAGCTGGTTGATTCCCAGTGCCTAGGTTGGTGCCTGGCGCATGCAGATACTCAAATATTTATTGAGTAAATGCGTGGCGTCTATGAATAGCAGTAAGGCCTTAGAAATGCCTTCCGGTCTCCAGACGCAGAGACATTTAAAGGATGTGATTGTGCAAAACTTCGTGTTATAAAGTTAAGGGGGAAAAACCAACATAAAGAGGCAGTAAGTGAGACTCTTGTAGGACGAGAATGAATGTTGACAATTTCATCCTCCATTATATGCTCATTGATATTATAATGAATTGACCACATCAGCACTGGACGTACAGCCCTAGAAGGACCCTGATGTCAAACTAACACCTGCTGTGTGATGTGTGGAAAAGGAACAAAACAGGATTCTTGAAGAACCCTGTCTCCATAAATCAAGGCCCTTGAGATCAGCAAAACACCCAAGACTTAAAACATTGTGTCCTTGAGAACAGCTAGAAAGTCAACCACTTCCAAGAGGTTCCTATTATTCATCCCACGATGCAAGCGCCTGTAGTAGGAGGCAGGCAGAAGCTCACCCATGGGAAGCTCATCCCTGAGGATGGGGAGGAACGGCTCTCTCAACTCCACCTACCCACTTCAGCTTACCCAGGCAGTTCCTGCCGGATGTCGTGAGCCCCGATTTGATGTCACCTCTATCTCTTGCTGTTTATTCTTTTACATGGAACTCTCACCTGAAGGGACACTCTGCTCTAACTGGGTCTTTCTCTGTGGAAACTCCAGCTGACTGCCTTAAAGGTGACTTCTATAGCCAATCTCTCTGGATGTTTCGAGCATCCAGTTTATGATGTCTGTATGTATGTATGTATGGATGTATGGATGTATGTATGGATGTATCCATCCGTCCATCCGTCCGTCCGTCCGTCCGTCCGTCCGTCCATCCATCCATCCATCCATCCATCCATCCATCCATCTATCTATATCTATCTATCTATCTATCTATCTATCTATCTATCTATCTATCTTATCATCTATCTATCTATCATCTATCATATGCTATTTATTTCTTTTACTTTGGATTACTATAACAAAACCACAAATACATCTGGGCATGGTGGCACATGCCTTTAATCCCAGCACTTGGGAGTTACAGCCCTGAGTTTAAGGTCAGCCTGGTCTACAGAGTGAGCTCCAGGACAGTCAGGGCTACACAGAGAAACTTTGTCTCTTATTTAAAAAAAAAAAAAAAAAAAAAAAATCACACTAAAACTCCTGAAAATCTGGCTGTCTCAGCTCAGTCTCTGGGTTGTGCAGAGCTGAGAGCAGGCACCAGCTGAACATTTAGAGATTAAGCGTTCTCAGTTAGAGGCCTGGGAATGAGCCTCAGTCCTTCTCACTGATGAATCTACAATGTTAGTTAAGTTATTCGTGTCTGTGGACCTTCTTTATCCACCTGAAAAGTGGGGAGAAATCAGTGTCTATCTTATTGATCTTTTTTTTTTTTTTTTTTTTGGTTTTTCGAGACAGGGTTTCTCTGTGTAGCCCTGGCTGTCCTGGAACTCACCCTGTAGACCAGGCTGGCCTCGAACTCAGAAATCCGCCTGCCTCTGCCTCCCAAGTGCTGGGATTAAAGGCGTGCGCCACCACCGCCCGGCTCTTATTGAGTCTTGAGTTGTTGTTTGGACTCGATGAAATAATTTGTTAAAACACTTGAAATATTGCCTGACACTAATAGGAATTCAATAAATTATCCCCTCACCCCCAACCATCTATATTAAGTGTAGCCTCCAATTTGAGGCAATCTTCCTGCCTCAACCTTTTTAGTGCTGGAGTTACAGGCATGCATCACTGTGTCCAGCTTTATGATTATGTAGGAAGCAGGAAGCTCTGGGCTCTTGTGTGGATTGTGTGGTTGCTCATTTCAGTTGACTTTGACTATCAATCCTGTTACCTCCCTGCTTCTTGGATAGCACGATGCTGGTGTTAATGGCACGGTGAGGAATTGCCTAAGTTTCCTCTCTAAACCCTTTGCATGAGTTCTAGGTATCACGCTCTTATACAGCCTTGCCTGAGGAAAGAGCCCCAGTTTTGTCTGTTGTTTCGAGATGGAGAGAATAGTTTGAGGGAGTGTTGTTCAGTGGTGGACAGAACTTGTTCAGAATATGTGAGGACCTGCTGGGTTTCTCCATAGTGCTGGAGCGGGAGGAAGCAAAGGATGAGGAGTCCATCTTCCCATTCCTCCTTGATGTCAACTCAGCTTTGGATCAGGTTTCCTATCTAGTGTTATGTCCCATACCCATGTCTATGCTAGCAACCACTGAGTCTGATTGCTGTGATTGGTATAGATGAAGCCTGACTCTCCTGAGGTCATAAGAGGATCAACATCCTGAGTTCATGCTCATCTGATGCTGCATGAGAATTAGGATTACATGTGCAAGGAAAGAGGGGACAATGACAGCTGAGAATTCAATCACATGGGCCCGGGTCAGATGAGTGAGTGTGTAGGCCAGGCAAACCAAAGCACTTCTCCAGACTATGTGATTATATTCTGAATTTAGGAGAAGACAGTCACTTCCTTTTGAAGTGGTGACTCTGGGATGAGGTCAACGTGAAGCTTTCCACTCTGCTTGTTTTTATATGGATGCAGTACACACACACACGAAGAGAGAGAGGGGGGGGCGCGGGGGAAAAGGGAGAGGGAAGTGTCTAGGGGACAGACCCTCATCAACCAAGGGCTGGTGCCAGATTGACTGTGGATGAGGGAGAATCTGATGATATTTTTCATTCCCTGAGGATCTCTCTGTTCCTGGACTTAAGTCTATCTTTTTCCCCTTAAATATCTCTGTGAGTTCAATACTACTTGTGTGTCATTTGCAATAACAACAAAATCCCTGTCCTTCCATATTTACTGGTGCATGTCTCTGGCTCGCTGAGGAGCTGTCACTAGGCTCTATTCCTGTGTCCACAACTCTGGAGTCTCATTATATGACTCACAGCCTGGGTCCCTGTTGACTTTTCTACCTGCCTAATTCTGGAGAAGATGGTTCCAGCCTCTGCCCTTCACCAAACTTTTCATGGGACTATGTTCTGCTGCAATCCATGTGAGAGACAGACTTCTGTCTGTATTGTATACATATGGTATCTTCCCAGCTCTTCTTAAAGTAACTGCTTAGGAGGCCAGCCAATTGGAAAGCACACTTTTCATAGGTAAAAATGACTTGATTTCAGATACATCCGTGCCTTGGACAAGAAGCTGAAATCTGGTCCAACTATTCTCTAGGGATGACTGATATAGATGACAATTTATATCCAAGAGCAATGGATAAGGCTTAGTGACCTCATGGAAGAGCCATCAGGGCAGGCTGGTTGGATTAATGATAAAGAGTCCCATGAAGAATGGAAATGTAAGATGCTGAGTCAGATATGGGTCAGCAAAAATACTGCTTTTTTTTAAAAAAAACATACTGAGAAAACATCAAAAGTTTATGCAAATGCATTACCTTACCTCTAATGAGACAACTCATGTTCAATAGAATAAGACCAGAGAAGAGGAGATGACAGAAGTGAGAGGGCCCTAGTAAGGGACAGCATAGTCAGTGACAGATGTACTGGTGAACTTGTCAGGAGGGGACAGGAAGCTGAAATCCAAGATATTTGTTCTCCGTAATCATAGGTTAATGAAGTAATTGCTAAATGAGATCTGGCTTCTAGCTATTTGAGTAGGGATTATGTAATTTGAGGAAGCAGACCTCATGGCCTAATCTCCAAATTGCTGAGGTGGGGGTGACTGAAAGGCCTCCATCTTACCCCGTGACGAGCCTAAGAAAGTAAGAAGCTGTGTTCGTCTGGCATTTAGCAATTTCTTTCTACAATTAACTAGGTACTGTGCTAGGCTCGGTAGGCACACAGACCTGAAGGCAAGGGTCCTGCTTTCAGAGAACTCAGTATCTAATGTAGGGAATATATTAGAAAAAAAAATCTATAATTCTAACAGCCACCAAAAAGAAAAGAAAATAATAGAATAAAAATGAGAATGGTCTTAAACCTCAAGACACAGCTCAGTCAGTAAACTGTTTGCCATGCAAGCAGTTAGAACCTGAGTTTGCCATTCAAAACTCACCTAATGTGTAGCTGTGCACACTTGGAAATGCACCTTTGGGGAGGCAGAGACAGGTAGGTCCCTGGAGCTTATTGGTCAGCCAGCCTAGCTAATGGGAGAGTTCCAGGCCAGGGAGAGACCCTGTCTCAGGACAAACAAACAATAAAACAGTGGGGACTGAAGAGGTAGCTCTGTGGTTACTTGTTCCTGGATTCATTGCCAGCAACCGCCCTGCCTGGTGCTCACAGCCGTCTATAACTCTAGTCACCAAAGTTATCTGAGGACTTTTTCTGGCCTTCATAGGCACCAGGCCACCAGGCCCACACATGGTACTGTCATACATCCAGCATACCCATACACACAAACAAAAAGAAAATTAAAAAGCTAAACCTGGTTGATCTCTGATATTCAAAGGCACCCATGTGCACATGAACGTAAGCATAAATAAAACACATCCAGAATTCTGAAAGGAGGAGATGTGGGTCAGTGATATAGAATGTCTAAAGTACACGTGAGGTCCTGGGTTCAATCCCCCATACCATCAAAACAGTAATAATAATAATAATCTTTACAACTATTTGAAGATTTATTTTAAATATATGAGTGTTTACCTCTGTGTGTGTATGTGTGTGTGTGTGTATCACATGCATGTCTGGGGTCGACAGAGATAAGAAACGGGCATCAGATGCCCTGGTCCTGGGGTTATGGACGGTTGTAAGCCAGCATGTACACTCTGGAAACTGAACCTGATTCCACTGGAATGAATGGCGCGTGTGCTTAACCACTGAGCCATCTCTCCAGCTCCAGTAAAAGCTTCTTACAGAAGCCTGGCTATCTTGGTTTCTGGAAATGCGGATAGGAGTTAAGTGCAGGTTTTCTAGACAAAGTTACCAGGTTGTTCAAAAGCAGAGAGATGCGTGAAGAGAACCTCAAGCCAGGGATGAAGGCAAAAGGTTCATTTGAGATGTGCTTTAAAAACAAAACAAAGATCAGGATAGGGCTGCCCGAGAGTGGGAGTAGTTGCTACAGTTCAGCCTGGGCTTTGCTTTCCGGTCCGAAGATGCCATTTCCTAATTGGCACAGGTGCCAAATGAGCTAGGGTAGGCCTGTCTGGGTGCAGCTGTCCTTTCTGGAATCTGCATGAGGGTCTCCTGGGACTCAGGATCCGGAAGTGTGGAGGTGGAGGTAACGAGATCAAAAAAAAAACTCCAGACCCGCGTTTGTAAAGACCTCTCTGATCGCATCTTGTTGTACCTTTTTTTATTGTTCTTCGTTTTTGTGGTGATGGGGTATGGACCCAGGGCTGCGTCCATCCTAGATAAGTGTCCTTCCACTGAGTAGCATCCCCAATGCCTGGTTTCATTTTGGAAGGTGGATTTGAACTGGGCGAGTCTGGAGTTAAACCAGAGAGATTGATCTGGATGAGAAATGATGGGGGCATGACTTACACTCAGGGCAGTGGACAGTGGTACATTTGCTCCCTGCAGGGTGGCCTACGGGGATCGGGTGACAGGCAGCTGCTTGAGTGAGGGGAAACAGAAGTGACTCCCAGGGTTTTTAGGTCAGCTGCCCAGTGCAAGGTTGCCCTAATCGTGCAAGGACTGATAAACCCGAGAACTTTGACACAGTCTGTGGTCAGGTTCTCAACTGTTGAATAATAACAATAAAAGTTCCTTATGTAAGTGCTGTGGTTAAAGATTAAAAGCAAGGGCTTCGATACCAGAGGAAAAACACACTGGTCTTGCGCTCTGTCCCTTCAGAGAATAACCGATTGTTATGGAAGGAAATCATAGCTGTCTTTTGGGTTAGGATTTCGTTGCAGTACAGCAAAATCCCTAGCGGAAAACCAGGCCATTCGAAGTAGGGCGCACAGAATGCCCAGTGGCTTCATTGCCTTTTGGTTATTCTTCCCAGCCCGAGGACTGAGGATGTAGTCTGGTTAGTAGAACACTTACCGAGCATGCCCTACACCTCAGGCTCAACCCCAGTACCCCACAAAAGAAAAAAAAATTCCCTGTTTAGCATTCATCTCAAATCTCAAAGTTAGGATTTTGTCAGACATGGTGGTGCCTACCTCTAATCCCAGCTACACAGAAGGCTGAGACAGGAAAAGTATGAATTCAAGGTCAGCCTGGGCTACATAGGGAGAACCTACCTCAACACAGATGCTAAACCCAGAGTGTTTCCAACCCCTTCCCATGCTCTCTGTGAGCATCTTGGGTTTGATATTGTACTTAACCAGCAGCGTCTTGCTGACAGCGATGTGCTTGTTCTGATGGTCTTGATCAGAACACTGTCAATGTAGACAGGGTCTCTGCTCTTGCTACAAATGACTAATGTTGCTATTCTTGTTATGAAGGGCAGTTTTCAGACATCAGAAAGGTATGGTCTGCATTGTTAATTCATTTAGTCCTTTGGCTATAGACATCTACTAGAGAACGACTGTAGAGCCTTCTTTGTGTTGGCCCGGGAGGAGTTGCATGCCACATGAGTCAGAGAGCAGGTTACCCGCATCACGTGCTCCCTCCTGATAGGCTGGGAGAGACTGTACTGATTACAGTTGGCATGGAAAAAGCAGATCTCCAACCTACAGAAACCACCAGAAGAAGAAGCAGAAAAACATGGTGGCTGGTTTTCACATGACCAAGGTGTTTTCCTAAGTATCAGAGGCCACAGAAGCTACATTACAATTTAACAGTGGTCAACTCAGACTACTGTGAACTTGGACTCAGCTGCCCATAGTTAATAGCACCAAGAAAATGCACTTCAATATTCTTATCAAGAAACCACCTTGTTGTACACTTTGGTCATTGCTCTGGAATGTACCCTCAGGGTCCTGCCAGTTTTCATTGCTTATAGGTATGACAGAGACGCTTCTAGAAAGGATCTTGTTTATGTTTTCACAATAACTAGAAATGCTTTTATAGCTTAATGTAACTGAAAAAGAAGGGCCAGCTAATCTGGCATATGCAGAGACAAATGACCAAGAGTGCCTGCATCAAACAAGGAAGGCAAGGACTGACAACTGAGGTTGTCCTCTGACCTCTACAATGTACTATGGTACGTGCACACATGAACTCATACATCCTCATACAGAAACAGAGCAGGAGGGAGGGATGGAGAGAGAGAAAAAAAGAGACGAGATAGACACACAGAGAGACAGAGGGGGAGACAGACAGATAGACAGACATAGAGACAGAGCAGGAGAGAGAAATATGTGCAAGCAATTAAAGCATTTGCTTGTTTTGGGGTGCGAGAATTGAACTCAGGACCTCGTGCATGCTATACAAATGCTCTCCCACTGATCTGTACCCACTGACCCCAATATTATGAGTTTTGACTGTTACTAAGTCTTCCTGAAACACCAGAGGTGGGAACTGGGAGAGTCTGTATTTTTATGCTACTGTAAATCTACTCTGCCTTTGAGAAAGAAGGGAGAAATTCAAAATTAGTGAACTATAATTGTTTGGAAATTAGGCGGCAGGGAAGAGCTTACGTCAGTATTTTTCAATTAGGGGGGATTTTGCTGAGGGGACACTTAACATGGTCTGTAAAACTTTATTGGTTGTCTCAGCTGTGGGGAGAGGGGATCAAGCTTCTAGTCACTAGTGGGCAGACATCTGGCTGCTGAAAACATCCCATGGTAAAGGCTGTTAGGATCTGGGGTGTGGCTCTATGGTAGAATGCTTTATTCACACACACACACACACACAACACACACACACACACACTCACTCACTCACACATACATACCACACATACACACACGAAACACAACACACACATATACATATATACCATGCACACCACACATACATACACATACCATACAACACAACACATAAATATAACACATACACATACTCACACACATACACACAACACACCACACCACATGCACATACCCCACATTCATACACATACATACACCTACACACACACTACACCAGATACAGTATCACACACACTATACATACCACACACTCACACTCATACACACAACACACACACACACACAGTCTCTCTTGGTGAGAAAAGTAGCTCCTATTGCTTTCTGATAATTGAAATAATTGAAGTTATGTTCCCCAGGCTGTAGAGGGAAGTTTTCTTGCCGGACAGATCAAGCCAGGTGCTGCGGAGACGTAGGGAAAAAACAATTATTAGAGTGGTTCAGGTTCTCCCCGCGTTCTCATTAGTGCCCTGCGCACACAGTGGCTCCTTGGTGCTGAGGAAGCAGAGTGAGCCTCTGTCAGGGAATGCAGCAGAGTGAGCCTCTGTCAGGAAATGCAGCAGAGTTGAGCCCCCATCAGCAAATGCCTGCACATTTCAACTGTGCTCCATGGAAAGGGAAGTTGGTTTTCAAATGCCTGCCAAGGCTGAAGCCAGCCAGGGTGACTGCCACAGCCTGCCTACCTCCTTCTTCCCCCTCTCCCTTGACTGAATTTCCAAGTCATTTATTGAGCATTTACCATCCCAACCCCTGTGATAAGTTCTATCCATGATACGGAAAGGAATTTAAGACTGGTTTGAGAAAATTATTAAGCCCTGTCAATATCAGCTTACCTCAAAACAGGAAAGAAATGTTAGCTAGTGTTTTTCCTCTAGACGTTCTGTCTCACAGAGCACACAGTGAACCCTTTGCCATGCGTTTGTCTTTATGAAAACTAAGAATATGCTTTTATAATGAATGGTATCACAGCCAAAGGTTAATTTGGTCTAGCTTCCTGTAGAAAAGTTTTGCTTCACTTCTGAGAGCTACCCTGGCCTCGTTCTCCATTAGTGGGCCATGTCAGTGCACAGTAGGCAAGATGGAATTTAATTATAGCAAATAATCTTTTTTGAGGGGTAAAGTTCATAGCTTGTATTACAACTTGAAGATATGGTGGCTTACAGAAAATCCATTGGTTAGAAGTGAACAGGTTAAACGGGACACGTTCTTTAACTAAGGAGCCAAGGTAGAAAGATCTCAAGTTCCAGGCCAGCTTGGGCCACATCAGTGAAGCTACAGCTATCAGAAAAGGAAAGGAGAGAGAGAGAATTGGGCAGGGTAGATTCAGAGTCTTGTTTACTTTCCAAGGAAATAAAGCCAAAGGGTGTGGGCTTGTAAAACGCCTTTATGGGAGGCCACTGTTTGAACTGATCAAAGCAATACGGAGTTAGTGAACTTAGGATCGTGTCATCGAGCTCGGAAATGGGCCCATTTTCCAAAAAATCGTGGAGGCCCCTCTTACCCGAGGCAGCGTGGGCAAGTCTTTCTATGCTCATTCTGAAGGAAGGCATGGAAACGATTCTAGAAAAAGCCAGTGAGTTATTAAGATATACGTTTTTATTTTTTGTAATTTTATCTTCTAAAACTGGTTTCAAGCGTGCTGGAAATACGGGAATGTAAGAGTGAAGGAGTGGAAGAGAAAGCATTGTAGTTAAGGACTCATTCCTTCTCTTAGTCCAGGGCACCTTCCTTCTCAGGCAGGCAGAGCAGAGGTAGAGCACTCTTCCTGCATCTCGTTCTCAGTTCCCTTCCCCGATCCTGATTCTCATCCCGTGCAGCATTCTTATCCGACCGATGTCAGACTGACTGTAAGATTGCTTTTTTTTTCAGAAGGCATACAGTTAATAATCTGTTTTTCCTTGCTTTTCTTTTCCTTTCTTTTCTTTCTTTCTTTCTTTCTTTTTTTTTTTTTTTTTTAAGATGGGGGTTTCACTATGTATTCCAGGCTGGCTTGAACTTCCTGTATAGACCAGGCTACCCTGGAACTCACAGTGATCCTTCTTGACTCTGCCTCCTGAGTACTGGGATTAAAGGCATGCACCACCACTGCCTAGTGGTTAATAATCTTAATATGTAATGTAATAGTTTTTAAATTAAATTCCTCTTAGAGGAAAGCAGATAGTTGTTCACGACGGTAAATGTTATTGTGGGTTTAGATACTTTACCCAAACTCACTATGCAAATGAGACATCAGAATTAGGGAGTCTGGGGCTAAGTATGACTTAGTAAAGTACTTAACATAGAACTTTGGGGACCACACTCCAATCCCCAGCACCCATTAGAGCCTGGTACATCTAATCCTAACGCTGTAGAGGTGAGATGGGATCCCTGGGGCCAGCCAGTCTAGCTGAACTAGTAAATTCTAGGTTGAGAGCCACTGCCTCAAAAACCATAGTGACGAGTGACAGCGGCTGACACTTCACACACGACCGCTGGCTTCCAGATGCATTTGTACATGCATAGTTAGCAGGTTGGATTCCTAATACAGAAGGGCTGGATTCTAGTCCAACCCAGCAGAGGCAGAAGCAGGTAGAATTGAGTTTGAAGTTGGCCTGATAAACATAGTGAGTTTTAAGACAGCCAGAGAGACCAGGTCTATAAACAAACAAACAACAAATAAATAAATGTGAGTCCTGGGGATGGAAAGATGGCTCAACAGTTAAGAACACTTACTGGGGCTGGAGAGATGGCTCAGTGGGTAAGAGCACTGACTGCTTTTCCAGAGGTCCTGAGTTCAATTCCCAGCAACCACATGGTGGCTTACAATTCACAACCATCTGTAATGGATCCAATACCCTCTTCTGGTGTGTCTGAGAGAGCAACAATGTATTCATATACATAAATAAATAAATAAATCTTTTTTAAAAAAATAAAACAAAAACAAAACACTTACTGATCTTGCAGAGGACCTGGGGTTCAGTTCCCAGCACCCACCCGGCAGCTCACTAACACCTGTAATTCCACAACCAGGAGACCCCATGTCCTCTTTTGACCTTCACAGACTCTTGCATGCACATGGTACACATGCAACTGTACAGGTGCAGACATATGAAATATAAAATAAATAAATAGTTTCTAGGAATTATATAGTAGAGTCTATTGGTTTTAGGTTGGATTTCTAATAAATAACCAGTCTCCTCATCTTTAGAATCCAAAATGTGGAGGGGTTGATCTCTAGGATTTGCTTTGTCTCTGCCACGTCTGATTCACTTTAGTGTAGTTTGGTTTTTTTTCCAATTGAATCCCTCCCTGGTCAAAGGAGGTGCAGTTTAATTCAGTAGTGAACAATATATCACTCACACACATAAAGCGGATCTGGACTTACGCACTCTCTTCTACTACCCAAATGTGGACTCCAAAAGGAAGGTCTCCGTGATGATAAAAGCATCAGTTTGAGAGCATGTGGGGAAGGCTGTTTGGAGGAGGACTCACTTCAGTGATGTGGTCTGTCCTACTCAGCAGCAGCAGCGTGAACCTCAATTAAAGCCTGAACGAAGAGATGGAAAACAGAAATGTACACAGGAAACAATAAAATGACATCTGGCCCAGAAGAGGTTTTTGGAGTGCCATTTGATTACACAGTAATAGGAGAAGTTCGTTCTCATTGTAGAAATTCTAAGAAAAGTTGGGAAAGTAACACGTATTCTAAATACTATGCTATACCTTACTGTAGGACACCTATAATTACTACTCCCTGTAACTCTGCAGACACATGTTCTCGCTCTCATCTTGTACAAAAACAACAGGGCTGGAGAGAAGGCTCAGGAATTAGTAAATAAATTAGATTTGAATTTGGCAGGTGCTGCAACCTATGTACACTCTCCTCCACAGGTAGAGAGCAGTGTCTCTCTACCTTGAGTAAGTGCAAGTTATTATAATTCTGTTTAAGATGTACATAGCACGAGGAAGAAACAATAAACTGCGAAACAACATTGCCTTAGTGTGCAGACACCATGCATCTGAGCTAAGTGACAGCCATGAGAAGGAGTGGCGGTGTTTCTGGTAAGGGAGACAAGCCTTTCGGGGGCACGCGCTGTCACGGGAAAAGGCTTTAAAAAGAGTCTGCTTTATCAAAAGTGTATTGATTAGTACTAAGGTGTGTGTCTGTGTGTGTGTGTGTGTGTGTGTGTGTGTGTAGGGAGAGATGTGAGGGTTGCTGGCAAATGCCAGCAGATGCTGGCAGAAGGTACTGGACTCTTTAGAGATAGAGTTACAGACAGTTGTAAGTTGTGTTGTGGGTGCTGGAAATTGAACCTGGGTCCTCTGGAAGAGCAGCAAGTGTTCTTAATCACTGAGCCAGCTCCCCCATCTGACTTTTAAATAGGTGAATAAAAACCCATGTCTTGTGACATGTGACCCTTGTTGGAAATTCTAATAACTACAGTTAACGTTGCTTTTAATAATAAAACTTTAGATCCATAATCATGTCAGCATTTCAGAGCCCTCAAAATGTGTGAGAGGCACAATGCAAATATACAAATATTTGAGTTTGCTGCTTACCTCAATGTTGAAGTTAACTGCCCTGAACCCATTTATATTATTGTTTGCAATTTCCAACTTTTAAGAACCTTTTTTATTTTTTATTTATTTAAATTTTTAAGATTTATTTATTTATATGAATACACTATAGCTGTCTTCAGACACACCAGAAGAGGGCATCAGATCCCATTACAGATGGTTGTGAGCTACCTTGTGGTTGCTGGGAATTGAACTCAGGACCTCTGGAAGAGCAGTCAGTGCTCTTAACCACTGAGCCATCTCTCCAGCCCAAGAACCTTTATTTTTATTTTCTATTTACATGTATGTATTTGTGTGAGTTTTTGTGCACCACATACATGTAAGTGCCCTTGGAGATCAATCGAGGGATGCGGGGAATTGAACCCAGGTCCTTTGTGAAGCTAGCTCGTGCTTTTAACCCCTGAGCCTCTCTCTCAGCCCTGTTGTTTTTCTATGGAGTGAGAGCATGGGCCTACAGAGTTATGGGGAGTATTAATTATAGTTGTGCTATAGTAAGGAACAGCATAGTGTTATTCTGGTGTTTGACGGAGCTCAGTCAATGCTGTAAAAGCACGGACACGTGGTTTGGGATGTTAAACTCTAGCCCAACCCTGCCACAATTAGAGATCTCCCAAATCCGCTTTATCAGCTTCAGGTCCAAAGTGTGTAAAAGTGAGAGGGAAAACTCTCTGTCCTCTCACTCGTTGTGTGTGTGTGTGTGTGTGTGTGTGTGTGTGTGTGTGCGCGCGCTGCACGCACAAGTGTGTGTGTCCAATTTACATGTGCATGAAACATTTGAGATCTGCAATGCCCTCGTTGGTGTAAAGCATCTAGGGCGGGGATGTCTCTCAAATATAAACGATCGCTGCTGTTTTCTCCAGTCTAAAAGCATCCCTTGCCATCTCATATCATTTCTCGTTTTGTGAAATTAAAATTTTACTTCAATGCCTATTTTGTGGGTTTTCTGTAGGTTGGGGAGGTAAACAGGCCAAACTGGAAATAAACAAAGCCAGGAATCTTAAGCAAGCGTGGAGACTATTCACTCCTACTCCCTGAGGAATTTATGGCCAGTAAGTTGTTCTCTAATGAGCACAGAAAAAGAGCATGACATCTTCTCTTAATTAGTTTGACAGATATTCATTTAAATTTGAAAAGATTCCCAGGCTTGGATAGCCAAGGAAGGGCCTGGATTCCTTTTGCATCTTAATTCTGTTTGTTGTGGAGGCCACAGGGGATGTCACTGTCTGGAGACAGATAGACAAATACTGCCCACGTCTTCATTCTGGGACCTCTGCACCTTCTGTTTATGACTGCCTACAAATCACCGTGTTTTTGAGTTTGCAGCTGTAAAGTCCAACGCAAAGTTCCAGGTTCTGTGAGAATATATTTGGGCCTAGTTTCTGTGAGGGGGTAGGTTTCTTTTCTTCTTTATACTTTAGAGTTCCAAGTATCAAGTTTTATATCCAGAGTAAAATACAACTTAGTCATCAGTGGCATGAAGTTCATACTCTAGTTGATAAATTCTCAGTTTTTAAAAGAATCTTGATCATGGGGTGAGTGAGCAGAGCCCTCCTTTGAGCAGGAGGCCATGTTCACTTCAGCTTCCATCTGACCAATAACGACGTTTATCTCGGTTGTTGAAGTGTAGCCACAATGGCCATGAGTTGCGCATGTTAGAATACTTGACTATCTAGATGGGCAACCTCTTCACTACTGTCAGTGCCCAGGTGTGGACCGCACCCCCATTCCAGGCCTGGGCAGGCACCTCAAGTGCTGGCTACACAACCTGGGACATGCCTCTTCTTGTGTACACAGAGAAGCCCCAGAAGGGCCAGCTGTGGACCTGGCCACATAGAGCTGTTATCGGGATTGTCCAAACATAGTCAACCTTGGGAGAAAGGCTAACACCTGCTTAATCTAGTAAAGATAAACATTTAGCTCTTACATTGACCCATCCTCCCTGCTTGTCAGACTCTCTACACCGTCACTCTCCTTGTTGCTTAGAGCATTTGCTCATTCATCAGCACCTTGTATTTTCCTCCACTGTCTGGTTTTAAACTCAGGACCTTCCGTGTGCGTGGTATGGTCTACTGTGGGTTCGTCTTAATGAAGCCAGAGCGTAATATCCCAGGAGAGGGCTCCAGCGTTTTAGTTTTGATTAAAAGGACGGGAAGCAAAACTTGAAGATATTACGCTTTCTCTCTGTGCACTCGACTGATTAGTATAGTCCCTGGGAACCTTATTTTACATTGGGCAGAGATTGTATAGGGTAGCCTTGTCTTAGGTCAGAAAGCTTGAAGTGAAACCCCTGCTCTTTATTCCTGAGTGCAGTATCTTTGAGCAAGTTCAGCCACCTTTTGAGAACGCTTCCTCCTTGGTAAAACAAGAATAGTGATGTGAGATGGTGTGAGTTAGCCCTCAGTGGTGGAGTGCTTGCCTAGCAGGCACAGGGCCTAGGCTCAACAGCACAGAAGGAGGAGGGAGGGAGAGGGAGGAGGGAGGGAGGGAGGGAGGGAGGGAGGGAGGGAGGAGGAAGGGGAGGGAGAGAAGGAGGGAGGGAGGGAGGGAGGGAGGGAGGGAGGGAGGGAGGGAGGGAGAGGAGAAAAGAAAGAAAGGAGAGAGAGAGGGAGTTGGATTCTGCATCATGGACCTGTAGCATCACATGTGAACTTGTTAGAAATTCAAATTTCCAGGCCCCAAATGAAGAGCTTCAAGGCCTTCTTCCATGAAGAAGTCCTAGAACTCAATAGGAACAAAAACGACTTCATTAAAAACTGGCCAAAGTAGCCAGGTGTGGTGGTGCATACCTTTAATCCCAAGCACTGGGGAGGCAGAGGCTAGTAGATCTCTGTAAGTTTGAGGCCAGCCTGGTCTATACACTGAACTCCAGGTCAGCTGGAGTTACACAGTAATGCTTGTCTCAAAAGAAAAAAGTTGTCTAAAAATAGTCAAACAAGAGGAACAGGAGATTCTCCAGAGAAGACGTACAAGCAGAGAGTGAGAGCAGGAGATGATGCCCGCTCCTCGGAGACTGTGACTCACTAAAGCCACAGGTTGCATCCAGGACAAACAATAAACAGTGTTTTAATTTTCAAGATAAAAATAAATAGGTTTTGGCAAGGAGACTGAACTAGATCCTTGAACATTTTGTTGGTAGACATATAAACTGTACGAACCATGAAAAGGACAGCCTTTTCTCAATCATTTAAAAACTTACCGGATCAGTGATCACAGCTTACTGTGTGCATTTATAGGCATAGACCCGAACAAACTGAATGTAGATATTCAAGGAAAATTTGTACACAAGTGTTCACGGCGGTTAATTGCAATAGACAAAAGATAAAGACAACCCAAGTGTCCATCAGTAGATGAATGGATGAACACGTGCAGTCAGTGTACACAGGGTGCCGTCACTCAGCCTAAGGAAACCCTGGCCAGCCTGCCTTGAGGAGTCCCTGCCCACACAGGGTGGTTCCTCTGTTCAGCTTGTATTTCAGGAGCCCACACCCATGCTCTTAGGTGCTTCGGATTGTTTTGAGCTCCTCTCTTTTTCCTCATCCTGGTGCCTGTCTATATTAAAGATAGCTTTACTAAAAATCCCCAAAATGAATAAATAAATTCTGACACATACTATAATGTGAGTAAACTTTAAGGACTTTGCTGTTTTCAGTAGTATTTCACTCAAAAACCCAACCACATAAGCATAAACACACGAACCTAAATACTGTATGATTCCATTTACATAACCCAGAGTTGTCACATTCCTATAGACAGGAAGAACAGTAATCAGTCCAGAAACAGAGGGGATGCGGAGATATTCCTCAAATATCAATTTTAAATACTTATAGATTTAAAAAAATTTGATGTGCATTTTGCAACATCAAATTTGACTTGCAAGTATGTGTACTACATGTGTCCCTGGTACCCCCAGAGGTCAGAGAGGGCATCTGATTCCCTGGAACTGAAGTTATGGGTGGTTGTAAGCCACTTTGCAGATGCTGGGAACTGAACCCAGTCTTCTGCAAGAGCAACAAGTACTCTTAGCTGCTGAGCCATCTCTTCAGCCCTACAGTACACACACACAGCACACAGGATGGGGCTATGGCTCAGTTGGTTGATGCCTGCCTAGCCTACATGAAATGCAGAGAGTTCAAGTGCATTTCAGAGTTTTCTGGTTTGTCATCTCAGGACTAAGAAGTAGGAAGATCAGTCAATGATCATCCTTGAACCTAGCAAGTTTGACTCCATCCAAGGTTATGTGAGACCCTGCCTTTAGAAGAGAGAGAAGAAGAAGAAGAAGAAGAGGAAGAAGAAGAAGAGAGAGAGAAGAAGAGAAGAAGAAGAAGGAAGAAGAAGAAGAAGAAGAAGAAGAGAAGAAATCGTGTGTATTCTATCACAGTCTAAGACAGGAACTAAGCATAGGACTCACAACCTGAATTTTAGGTATTACTTTAAGGCTCGATGCTTCCCAAGTCTGACAAACGTTGCTATCCGTTTGAACTGCTGAGTCAGTAACAGTGGTTACTATCACACAGTCATTCTTAAATAGAAAAGCAGTGTTCAGCATAGTTTCAAGTATGCCTCCCCTTTTGAAAACACACAGGTTGTATTTAGGATCCCTCCCTGAGTGCAGTGCAGCTGGAGTTAACAGGAGCCTTCCTCTTTGCTCCCAGTGCAGACTTAGGAAAGCTTGTTTGTTGGTTCCCTGTGCCTGATTGGAGTGCACAGCTGTTTTATCTTGTTCATTGGAAACCACAGGATCACTTCTTCCAGGTTCTTAGTCCCCTTCTCAGTCCCTATAGGATATTCCCAGAATCTGTCTTTGACTGTGTCTTTAAGATTCCAATCTTCTTCTTTCTTTTTTAATATAAGTAACAAGACAAATAACCTTGAGTGTTTACTTTCAAAAGGAATTGAATAGATGCCAGTCTTTGTACCCATCTAGTGCCCTAGCGCTTAAGTATAAAGGAAATTCTAGAATTATCGAGCCATTCTAGGTCCTGCCTGGACTTCACAGAAGACCAGGAGTTACTGTTTCAGTCCGTGGAAGCCTGGCCTTGTGGGAGCTCTGCAGACTTGTTCCAGGCAGTCCCTGCCACCTGGCAACCAGATTGCCATATTTTCATTTAGCTTCTGATGAACAAAAGGTGACCGGCTTTGAAAAAATCCACCAGGCGAGAAAGAAGAGAGCAAGCTGATTGTTTTCCTTTAGAAAGGGCAATGGAGATACCATCTCAAGTGCACGACCATCATCTGTCTAGCCAAAGCCAGCAGGCCAAGCCAGCCGTTCCTAACTGTAAAACCAGAACTGCAGACAAACTGTGTGGTGCTGGTACAGCCAAGAAAAAGCAGAAATGTGTGCAAAGAAATGTGCTCTTCTGCCCTTGGTGACACATTATGAGTTCAACTGCAGTATTTTGTTTTATTTGCTTAGAAGTTTTATTTGCTTAGCAATGCCATAGGTGTTCAGTTTTGGTGATTTCTTTTTTGGATTTCCGAAAAGGTGGTGATAGACTCTGAACGTGGTTTTTAGTCATTTCTGGCACATTTTTTTTTTCTTACTTGAAAGTAAAGATACAGGAACACCAAAACCAACAACAAAACTCGAACAACTAAATATGCTCCTCCTAAATCCACAAAGCAAACAGCAAAACAGAACAGGAATGGAACAGATAACATTTTACAGATTCATATGAGTCTGGGGATTAAACTCCTCTTTTCAACACTTGTCCCCCTTGTTTTCCCCACTTCTTTTATGTGTTCTTGGTCACATGTGTCACAGTCCTCATGATTCTTGGTTATTCCTAGTGACCAGGACCTGCCTTGTTTCGCTTTACCTGGGGCTTCCCTGCAGATGGGCTCTAGCGTTTCTCCTCTCCGAAGGCAATCTTAACATCCCTTCTGTGCTGTCCCAGAGGTCCAGAGTCAAAGCTGGGTTGGGGAGTCTCCCTGTGCAGGCCTCACTAATAAACAGGGAGCATGACTGTGGGACCGAGATTCCGGCAGCTGGTGAAGCAGGCTCCGCCAAGTTCATGCCACTGAAGTTCACAGCCTTTGTCCAAGTGTAAACTGGTAAGAGGCCTAAGAACACAATCTGTTTGTCCTCTGTGTGGGTGAGAGTTGAGGAAGAGACTGGCTGGAAGGATTGGGGATGATCTTTTCCCTGTTTAAAAAGAAGAAAGTAGTAAAATATGCTTAACATAAATTGACCATTTTAAAGTTTGTAACTCAGTGACATTAAGCATACTCAGATTGTGTAGCCGACCTTCATCTCTACCTCCAGGTTTTTATATTATTATTAGTACTATTATTATTAAAGATGTATTTATTTTTATTGCTATGTGTGTGGGTGTTTTGCCTACATGTTTGTATATACCACATGTGCAATGCCCAAGAAGGCCAGAAGAGGGCATTAGATCCTCTGGAACTGGGGTTAGAGACTGATGCCAGCCAGCATTCGGGTTCTGGGAATTGAACCTATGTCCTATTCAAGAGCAGTAAGTGCTCTTAACCACTGAGCCATCCGTCCAACCTCTACCTGCAAGTCTTAATGATGAGTGTTATCATAATTACTTCTTGCCTCTGTTTCCACATTCCAATTGCTACATACAGGTTAGGGTACGTCTGTCCCTCTGTCCCGTCCCTCCTCTCTCACTTCTCCCTCTCCTCCCTCTCTCTCTTCCCCCCTCCTTCCCATCCCTCCCTTCCTTCTTTTCTCTAGCTGCTTTCTAGTGATAAAAACTTCAGTTCATGGCGCCCTTAGGTTCCCACCACCCGAGCACTCGGGGACATTCTTTTCTGTTACTTCCGGTACCTGCATCCATGATCTCTATGTGGAACACAGCCAGCCTCTCTCTAGCTTGGCCTCATGGCAGACCACACCTTCTGCTGGTTCTTCTGGAGACTGAGAGAACCCTAATGATTACAGCTTTCTCCTCCCAGTGTGTAGTCTGATGTAGAATTAATGCATTTTCCTCTTGGAATACACTTAGAACAATTCATTCATTTTCCTTAGGAGAGACTTAGACAATTCTTTATGATCCAAACAGCACCCCCTCTAGCCTCTGTCATTAGCATAGACACCTCTATCCTAGACTCTCTGGGAGAATTCTGAGTTGTTGTTACTCTGCCTGCAGCTGCTGGCCCTAAGGCAGGGCTGGTTCACCCTCTAGCTAAGAAGATGGTATTGGTACAAAGCCAGATCTAATTAGACTCAGTGGCCACAATACAGGAGTCCTTAGAACCTGGCCATGACATCAGAACCCAGGAGGCTGCTTGGCTCTGGTGACCTTAACATCCTTGAAACTGCTAATGAATCCTGGGAATTAATTCCCTGAGATGCTAAGTTGCTCCTAAGGGAGTTTATCAGGTTAAAAGTGTTTTCTTCTGGCTGGGCTTTCATATTTTATAGAGGTTACCAGTATTTGAGCTTCTATGTTGAGAGATCATATATAATGTAATGTGTTAGTCAGAGTTTCATCTCTATATCGAATGTGGGAGATGATGAACTTCTATGAGCAAACACTTTATTTTGGATTGCAGCTTTTGAGGCTATAACCTATGGTTGGTTGGCCTCGCTGCTGTGAGCCTGTGGGCATATGGTTTAGCAAACTGTTGACCTTAGACATGTCTACCAAAAAAGACGAAGAGAGGACCAGGTCACACTCTCCCCTATTAAAGGATACAGCCACCCCTTAGAGCTCTATAGCCAGCTACAAGCCTTTGGGGGAGAGAGCCTAACATCCAAATTGACAAATGAGGGCATTCCAGGTAAGCTCTAGTTACCTGTTACAAGTGCCCTAAAACCAGTAAATGTAGAGACTAACCCTTGTAATGACAGTCACCCTAGCACCTTGGAAGAAGGTAAATGCAACGCTACTGGCCTTCCGCAGCGCATATAAAACAAAGCAAGCAAGAAAAACAAACAAAACCCCCAGAAGAGAGAAGACCAAAGAGAGAAGGAGGACTTTGGAGGAGTGGCAGTTTCCATCCAGTTTCCCCAATTTCCTTTCATCCCTGTGCACCATTTGAGAGGCTCTTCTGTGCCGATTCCAGAATGTATCCATCCGCCCAGCCTCTCTCTCTCCCTCCTCACCTGAGAGACTAGAACGGTCAGAAAATTGAAATTAAGAATCCTCTGCTCTCTGCTGTAATAAACACTGAAACTACTCATTGCCAAGGAAACTACTGGCTCTTTTATATTGTCAAGATCTGAACCCAGGTGCATAGCCCCAGAAAGCATTCCCACAAGCTGTATTAGTGCTGTGGCAGAGGTCACAGGAACCAAAAGGAGCCCTGTGGTTACATGGGATAGAAAGGTTTTAGTCTCTCATCAGCACCAAGCATCTTTTGCTTGAACTTTGCCTTGGACTTTGTACAGCCCCTGCCCTAGGAACTGTAACACAGAAATGACAGTCACATCTCATCTGTGGTCTGAGTTAATTTTTGTCAGGTTATAAAGAATATTGCTTGTGACATGTAGAACTGTAACACACGAGAGTGGGTTAGCATAAAAGAAAAAATCAGTAGTAAGATGGAAGTCATCCTTCAAGCCTGACTTTATCTTGAAGGGAAGAAAGGGCCTTACCTGAATCCATGTGCAAACAGAGTCTGCAGGGAAAGGGATCGGGAGAGTCATTTCATTTGTTTTCTGAGGTTTGTTTCCATTCATTTCTAATTGTAGTGAGATACATGTACCACAAATTTTACTTAAAAACTTACTATCTTTATCACCACCCTTCTTGCTTTTTTTTTATTTTTTTAAAAAACAGTCTTACTAGGCAGCTCTGGCTGGCCTTAACTTGTTATGAAAACCAGGTTGGCCTTGAACTCATAGAGATTTGCCTCCCTCTGCCTCTTGAGTTCTGGGATTAAAGGTATGTGCCATCACCACATCCCCACCACCACCTTTTTCTAGGTGCTATTACTGTGTTGCCCGGGCTGGTCTTAGTGCTGGGCTCAAGTCCCTTTACTCGATTCCTATTGTAAATACCACCTTCCACCAAAGGCACCTTGGGACCTTGGCTGTCAATTCAGTTCTGACCGACTTGTCTTCCTCCTGGGGATCAATAGGAAAGGTGCCTGACAGGAGGTCTGGGAACAGTCGTTCTGATGTGAAGCAAATGATGTATGCCTGCCGTGTGGTGTGTGGAGGACCCTCCGGCAGAAGGTAGCTTCAGGATTCTCTCCACGTGTCACGGTGTTTACAGGTCCTGCCTGAAGCTGCAAGTAAGTCACTCTGCTGCCTAGCGGCTGCTTCACAATGGCTTCTAGAAGTGACTGAGTGTGAGCCCTCCACTAGAGTCCAGAGGAGAAGCAGCAGGAGTTGCCATGGTGCATATCCTACTGACCGAAGCATCATGTTGATGGTGGGTCCAGGGAAAAGTGGGTGTCTGTCTTTGGGACAGTGACCACCCTAGTTAAGCAGAATCACTCTATATAGCATGGAAGTGGCTCACATGTGTATTCTGTGGGACTTGGACTTTCGATGAGGTGACATGATTAAAGAGTACTCTGTTGAGTTTTAGTAAGTGTATAAAACATTGAGTGGGAGCTGAGGTTATTTAAGCACAGGAGTTCTTAACCTAATATTTGATATTGGCAGTGGCCCTTTTACAGCTAATCCCTCCCATGGGTATCTTCTATCAATACAGATGACTTCTTTCATAGTCTCAGCATAATTAACAACTAGTAATTTAAGATTCATTTTTTTTTAAATTTTCTGTGTATGAGTGTTTTGCCTGCATGCATATATGTGCACTGAGTGCGTGCTTGGGGCCCACAGAGGCCAGGAGAGGTCCTTGGATCCCCTAGAACTTTAGCTACACACAATTGGGTACTGAGAATCAAACCTGGATCCTCTGCAACAGAAGCGTTTGTGATCACTGAGCCATTTCTCCAGCCCCACCACCAGTAACATTAACATTAAAATATACTTATGTCTCATCTGTTGTCTGAATTAACTTTTGTCAGGTTATATAATAATATTGCTTGTAACAACTTCAACAACTTCTTCTTCTTCTTCTTCTTCTTCTTCTTCTTCTTCTTCTTCCTTCTTCTTCTTCTTCTTCTCTTCCTCTTCCTCTTCTTCTCTTCCTCTTCTTCTTCTTCCTCTTCTTCTTCCTCTTCTTCTTCTTCTCTTCTTCTTCCTCTCTTCCTTTTCCCCCTCCCCTTCCCTCCCCTCCTCCTTCCCCTCCTCCTTCCCCTCCTCCTTCTTCTAGTACAAACAGTATTGAGTCCCAGGCCAAGTATCACATTTAGTAATCATCTTTTTAGCCTTTGTTTAGTGACACCCTTTCTTAAACAAGAGTCATTTTAAAAGAATTGTTCTTTGTTTCAACAGACACTGAGAACACTTCTTAATTTAACTTTCTGACCTACATTGTTTTGTATTATTTGTTTTGGCCGTAAAAGGGATCAGACCTCAAGCCTTGTGAATGTGAGCAGGCACTTTACCACTGAGTTATGCACCCCTCATCTCCCTTACTTTTGTAGTTTGAAACAGGGTCTCACTAACTTACCCAGAATTTCCTAGCCTTGAATTTGCAATCCTCCTCCCTCAGCCTCCTGACCTGGATTCCAGACCTAAACCTCCATAACCTGTTCTCTGTATCATGTTTGAAAAATCATTTACTTTGTTGAATGTTCTAACCCTGAGTATATGCTACATATGTAGTCTGTGCCTGGTGGACCCGAGCCACAAGGTTTCTGTCACCCCCATCTAGTCTTAAGGTTACATACTTCCCACAAAGAGGTTCAGTAAAGCCATTGATCAAACCTCCTCACATCATGATGAAAGTTGCCAACATTTGCTTATTCCTAAAATCTTCAAAGTTACCAAATAAACCCATGATCGTTTACTTTCAAAGAAGTATAAAAACAAGAGTTTGGTATAAAAATGGGAGTTTAATAGAAACATCAGACTTCACAGTGTTGAAGAATGCATGATAGGGATAGAGAATATCACAAGAAACAAATGATGTGATCCTTTTGGGAAAGGGACAGAAAGCTGAGTGAGGGCAGGATGGAGAAGACAGGATAGACGCAATGGGCTTTGGAGTGCAGAAGGAAGTAGGGGATATGGCTCAGAGACTGAATGTATCAACATGTAAAGGCCCTGGATTGATCCCCAGCACCTAAAACAACCAACAAACCAAACCAAAATAAGAGCAAACCCAGTAAAAGGTGTTTTACCACTAACTATGAGTGCTCATGAAGCATGTTCGATACCCCAGTGACCTGTGTGGTGACCTGGTCATCTTGTTGGGCAACGTGATGATTTGAGGGGTGGACTTCGTTGGTGAAGGATGCATTGGGTAGATGGGACCCAGCGCTGAGCTGAGAAAGCACTTCCTTTTCTAGGGTCTCTGTTCATTTGTGGTCTTCGGGCGTAGCTTGCAGAATGAGCTCATCTGTTATGACAGTGGTTCTCCAGACTGGGCTTCCTGTGCTCACTCCCACATCTCCCTGGAGCCAAATCTTTTACTTGAATGTCAACAAAATGGCAGCTCTCAGCAAGGGAACATTCTTGATTCCTGAGACGGGGAACGCAGCCAGGCACTTGTCCGTTTGTTTTCAGATGGACTGCCTCTTATGTTGTAAATATTTAACCATTCGCCATAGAATTCTCACCAGAGTTTCTGTTTGGTTTTCCGTTAATTCCATTTCTCATAGGCAGATAAAAAAGGTTCTCGCTTTCCAGAAACCTTTTTGAAAGCAAAAATTTGTTATTTTTGAATTTGGTAATTTGATTTTGGGGGAGAATGGGAGAGAGAGGCAGAGACAGAGACAAATGGAGACAGACAAAGACACACAGGGAAAGAGACAGACAGGCAGAGAGAAAAAGACAGAGAGACAGAGGGACAGAGAGACAGAGAAAGAGAGAGACAGAGAGAGAGACAGAGACAGAGACAGGCAGAGACAGAAAGAAAGAGAGAGACAGAGAGATGGAAGACATGTTTTTCCATTGATTGGGTAAAGTGGCCCCACCGCTGTATGTGAAGGTAAAACAGAAGGTAATAATATTTTTAAGGAGATAATACTCACGCTGCCATGAACACCCTTATTGTTCCCTTCAGTCTTTTGCCTGTGGTGATGGCTAAAACCACCAAAAAAATTTTTTTCCTGCTCAATTTCAGACATTCTGCTCAAAGACCCTACTTGAAGTTTATGGTTTGAGAGCTCAGAAAAGGGGCCATTAGCTGCTAAAGCCACTGGGGAAGACACGGTGATCTTATCTCTTGAAGCAAAACAACTCCCAGCAGTTTCCTGCCACCCCCAGTCCGCTGGGTTCTGAAAGTCCATCTCTCCTTGCCGCTTGTCCTGTGAAAGAAACTTCAAGAATGCATTAGGCATAAGACGTTAACTTTAACTCCCTCTGTTTGCTGTCTCAGTGATGTATTTGTTTATTTTAGGGCAGAGGGCCCATATAGCCCCTAGTTTGTGCGTTTGGCTTGATTTATGATGCTTATGTTTGAGATAGCTGTTTTTTGGGGGAAGAGGGTTTAATTTCTTCTTGTTCCTCCCACCCCACCCCAAAGATCTCAGGTTAGTTATATCAAGTCCTTGAACAGCAAAGCAAGAAACTCCCTGAAGATTGCCCATGTCAACTGGTCATTCAGTGTACCTACCACCTTTAAGAATGTCTGATGGTACTTGGATCACAAGCGACCTCTAAGTTCAAAGAGTACAGGGTCTAACTGGAAACATTACCTTACAGAGGCAGCCTGTCTGCCAGGGCCTGGCACAGTTTATAAAATTGCTTCCTGGCTTCTCAGCCAACCCCAGAAAACCCCAGGAAGGCACTCTAATTTTAGCTTAGAGTCCTGAATGGACTGGAATGTCAGAATGGCTGCCTGACCCCAGACCTGGCTCTTTGAGGAGTTAGAATATTTTTTGGTTTGTTTTTACCCAACTTTGTGTACTTATTGCCTCTAAGAAGGTGATATTTTAGAAGTCATTATTCAGTGGAAAATGTCCAAAGCATCCCTTGTTCCCCATTAAATGGTAAATCTGATAATGGCCTTTTCCCTTTCCTGATGGCTGTGTTGAGACAACCCCCTTCTGCCTTTCCAGGGTAGCCTCAGATCCCTACACAGAAATGTTTTCAGCAGTGTAGGCCCCAAATCTGCAGTTACAAGGGCACTCTTGTGATCTGAAAGGAGGCATCTAGTGAGCTCTGACTAAGGCGTCTACATTTTCTTTCTAAAGCAGTGTATGAAGAAAAATTAGGTACAGTTCCTAGAAAAACTTGTGCCCACCCTACGCTTAGCTAATTTCAAATTTTTCTACATAGTATTTTTGTTTTAAATAATCACTGTAGTAGAGAGAAATTGACATTTTAAGAGTTTACCCCTCAAGTCCTCCATTTTCTGGCTAAGATCGACTGTAAAAGAGTTACCCAGGATTTAAAACACACAAATAAAATGACCATAAAACTTTCACATCCCCCCTCTATCTCTCATTAAAATGCCAGGATGAGAAACGGCCACGGGCACACCCTGCCTTCCGTCAGGGGTTCCAGCCCCCCCTGCACTTGCGGCCTCTCCTTGGGGCCACTTGCTGTGATCAGTGCCGTGTGCTTGCTGATGGAGGTTTTCTTTTGGAATAGGTGCCTGCCCTTGGTCTTGTGGCTTTGACACTGAAGCACTGTTGTCTGCAAAAGACAGTATATTACAGCTCCCGGGAGCCCGCTCTGCCCGGCTCCTCATTCTTGGAAGGTTTCTGTGTTTCCTGGGAGATGAAGCATGTGCAACACTTGCTCGGCCTTAGTTATTTCAGAAGGCCCTTGGGCCTGTTTTGTTGTTCAGGTTTCTAAGGGTGGGTGAGGGGCATGAGAATTGCCAGCAGGGCCAGTTACCACTCAGTACACATGACTCTCTTCTGTCACACTTTCCTGAACACTGGTTTTTGAGGTACTTTTTAAAATCAGGCTTCACACAACAAAACAGGATTTATGAAGGACGTGAGTAATCTGTCACTATCTGAACTTCTATAAATTGTCTATGCCACGCATTTCAGAGCTGCCTCAGATCCCTTTGGATTTAATATTATAGGACACTGAAAAGATTGCTCAAATTAAAGCGAGATGAGACTAAGCATATTTTCGAGAAGAAAATTGTATTACATGTATTTGTTTGTGTGCGAGGGAGTGGCGGTCGGGAGCATATGCACTGCTGCGCACATGTATGGGTCAGGGGACACCTCACTGGACTAGTTCTCTCTTTCCATCATGTGGGTCGTGGAATCAAGCTTGGGTTTTCAGTCTTGGTGGCAGGTCCTTACTTGCTAAGCCATCTTGCCAGCCCTGCCAAATACTTTTGATGTGATTTCAGTCATAAATTCTTACAAATTTTCTGAATTGAAAGGAATAAATAGCGTATCATTTCTAATATATGCCCTTATAAGCCTACTATTTTTTAATTAGCCTATACATGATGATATTAATTACTAGAATTTTAAAAGTTTCAGCTGGAAACTCAGGCAGCTTCAATTGTATCAGGAGACCAGAACTGTTGTATGTCGACTGCTAGTCTATACAGCTCCTGTTCGAGTGAGCTAACCATCCATAGTTTTGTGTCCCCGAGAAGCTAACACGGTATAGAGATCACAGTCATGGCGGCACTGCGGTTCCAGTTCCACTGTTGGTTTTATCAGGTCAGTCCTCATAGGAAACATTAAACATGGTGCAAAATTACCTGGCGAGAAACTTCTGGTAATTCAATGTTTCATTTGGGGGAAAAATTTTTTTTTTTTTTAACCTAAAGCCAAATAGCTAGCTACTTCATTTTATACAGCTATGTCAAAATGAAACAGAAGGGAACCTTTTTGTGTTTGTAGGAGAATGTGGGGGTTGGGATACAAGATAAATCCATTTTAACACTGACATTCGATCTGTCTCTCTTCCTCTTCCTCTTCCTCTTCCTCTTCCTCTTCCTCTCCTCCTCCCCCTTTCTCTTCCTCTTCCCCTTCCTTCTTCTTTTCCTCCTCCCCTCCCCTCCCTTTCTCTCCCTTCCTGTCTCCCTCCCTGTCATTCTCTTATTTCCTTTCTTACTTTGCTCAGAGGCTTTATCGATTTGCATTTCATCAAGATGTAGCTGACACTTATGGCCAGGGTGAGAAGTTTGCCCTTCTAGTCCCTCCCCAACTGTGAGGTCCTTCTGTCAAAGCCACCTGTGGTTCGTGGGGAGTGTTCCTCCTCTGTGTTTGTGTAACTGAAATGTTGTATAAACCATTCTCCTCATGGCTGGGGACAGTCTCATGACATCAAGGCCCTGCTCCTAGAGGTATTCTAACCTTGCCCCTCTTCCCCTTCCTACTCTAACTGGTGAACTAAGATTATGTCCATGTTTATTTTCAGATAGGGTCTCTGATATCCTAGATTGAACTTGAATAGGCCTTGAACTTCTGATCCTCCTGCCTTTCTACCTACCAAGTGCTGGGATGCCACCAGACCTGATTTTATGCTGTGCTAGTATCTTAACTGAGGGCTTAACTATGCCAGGCAAGCCCTGTACCAATTGAGCCAGATCCAGCCATGTCTGTGTCCATTTTGAAGCCTTTAAAACCTAGCACAGCCTGCCATACAACAGTAAATCGTTGTTGTTTTGAGATAGGGGCTTGTTGTGTAGTACTAGCTGACCTGTAGCTATGATCCTCTAATGCAGTGGTTTTCAACTGTGGGTCGAGACCCCAATAGGGGTTGCATAACAAATATTTATATTAAATTCGTAACAGTAGCAAAATTACAGTCATGGCCCTGAACTCATAGTAATCTTCTGCTTAGCCTCTCAAGGGTCAGGATTACAGGTGTGTACCACCATGCCTGGCTAGAAGTCATTTTTGCTGAAGACTCCCTTTTGTCTGCTTGTGACTCAGTTTGCTTCACTGCAGAGAAACTTCTTAACCTTGGGGATCCCATGGAAAACATAGGGGTGTGTGTATCAGAATGTGTTCTAGGGTATTTCTTAACACTGCTCTTTATGAAGTAAAGGTATGAATGTCATCATATACATTTTCAAATCTAAGCACCAAAGAGTTGTGTTCTTAGGCATATACACAGGACTGTTTCATCCCTTGAGGCCAGTGCTAGGAAGCCAGAAGAAAGGAAAATTGACTCGATTACATGCTAATGGTAGGAGGACTGTCTGTCTCTAGGTAAAACTTACTTTAAATTTTGCCTCTTATTTTTAATGACATTAAAGAAAAGTTGAATCTGCCTTGACGTTCATTCTCTGGTGGAACCTGGAAGGGGTCATCCTGAAGGAGGTGTACCTGCTGTCTAGGCACATACTGCCAACTAGCCTTTCCCGAATTAAGAATAAGAAAAAGTTCATGCTGGGGCATGGTGGAGCACGCCTTTAATCCCAGACTTGGGAGGCAGAGGCAGGCGGATTTCTGAGTTTGAGGCCAGCCGGGTCTACAGAGTGAGTTCCAGGACAGCTAGGCTACACAGAGAAACCTTATCTCAAAAACAAAAACAACAAAAACAACAAACAACAAACAAAAAGAAAACTTCAGATGACAGAGCTTTTGGTTAAGAAAGTACTAGAGTAAAGACACAATCCTAATTTAGCATAGGCAGAAATTACCTAATAGAGTTACCACATAGCCAGACACTACCAGTTCTTCCATTTGTTCACCTGTGTCAGCTAGACAGACAATGTTTTCTTCATAGGGGGAGAAACTGAGGCATTGAGAGGTGGACCTTGACCAAGAACATCTAATAAGTTGTGGACACAGGATTAGAAACTTTATTTTTCCTAAGCCCCTGTTCTTTTCCTCCACTGCATGTATCTCTATCGTTTTAGAACATCACACTTTGTAGTTCCATGACACACAGTGACAGATGGGCCATCACCCACAGCATTGCCCGGTTACTCTTGGGTATTTGGCCCTAGAAAATATTGGCATAACTGTAGAATTTTTGTTTGTTTTTTTGAGACAGGATTTCTCTTTGTAGCCCTGGCTGTCCTGGAACTCACTCCTTAGACCAGGCTGGCTTTGAACTCACCGAGATCTGCCTGCCATTGCTTCCCCAAGTGCTTGGATTAAGGGCATGTACCACCACTGCCTGGCTAAAGCTATGGAATTTTAACTCAGCTGTTATAAATGTCTTTCCAAGAAAAATCCCAAAAGTTGAAGAGTTACCAAGATGATGATCTGAGATTTTGTCTCCATAAAATCCAAGATAAATTCCATAGCCTTTGTGTATGGGCCATATCTAGCCACCCCTTAGTGTTTGCAAATGTTAGAGTTAAATAAACTTTTTGGGAGAATTTCAGGAGTTTCCTGAAAACTTCCTTCAGCCTTTCTACCAATTCCAGGTAGTTCTTGGAAATGGATCCAGGAGTCTTAGGAAGGTGGTGACTTCTTGGGGAAGGACAGGGTGGTGAGCCTGAAGACTTGAGTAGCTAAGGAGGATCCTTAAAGCCTTTAGAACTGTGTAGGTGTCACAGCCCAAGAGTCATTTCTTCAGAGGTTTACAGTTGACTTAGCTCTAATGTCCAAAGACACTGGGCATTCAGCTCTGTAGACATTCTGATAGATACCACTCAGGCAAAGACTCCATCCAGCATTGCATTCTCTATTTGTATTCTGTACTCGGTGAGGAAAGGGACAAGGTTTTCAGAAGAATGTTGCAAACTCTGTACAGTCAACTGCTTCCCTGACTGCAGTACTTTCACAGCTATTGGTAGATTAGTTGGATTAGCTGTTGCATTCCAATGGGCCATTAGGTGTAATTTGCAAATTGCAGTTACACTTACAGGTAATTAATCCTTTAACAGATCTTGGTAGAGTAGCCAATGCCTGGTAGCCACAGGAATGGAGCAGTAATAAGATAAGGGAGGTGAAGACTTGTGAGCAGATAAACAAATGAAGAAGACAACTTCAGATAGACTTAAGAAAAAGAGAGGTTGGACAAGATGCCTTAATGGTAGGGTAGGGGAAGAGAATGACTGGGTTGAAGCTCTAATAATGAAAAGAGCCAGTCAAATGGAGATGTGGGGCATGCGCAACCTCAAAGGTCAAGAGAGGGGCTGCCATTTGGCAATAGTCCTAGAGTGCTAAAGCCAGGAGAGCCAAAACTTTGGGATCAGGATACATAGGGCCCTGTCATGTAGGGACTCCTAAGTGTAACATGTGGCCCTTGAAGAATGACAGTGATATTATCAAATCGGTCTGAGTGAAACAACAATGGGGTCTCCCTTTGGGAAAGGGATGGTCTGTAGAGACCGGGAAGGAAAAAAGCAGCTGGAAGCTATCTCACCGCCTCAGGGAGGTGA